>PVKA01045100.1:0-15727 GCA_004027165.1 Ctenomys sociabilis
GACTTTTAGTTGTCTTCTAACTCAGTGTCACTAATACAAAACAAGGCTACAATGAATACCCGTGAGCACCTGTGCTCTAGGCTGTGCAAGCCAATGTCACATTGTCATCTGTAGAGGCTCCAACAGCTTAACCAACAATGTGGACAAGTGCATGGGTCCCCACATCCTGTAATTCAGCCTGGTCAAACAAACCCTAAATTGTGCTAGTAAATTGGATCTCCCTTTTTACTCTCTAACTGGTCTCTACCAGCCACCAAGGCAAAACTGTCCTCTAGCCAGAGCCATTTCCTGTCTTTTTTGTTGCATTTGCTGAGTCAGCTCATTAGCCTTGATTGTCTTTGAAATGATCCCCAGCTGTGTCATTCTTTCAGTGCCTGAGGAGTTATGGGAAATGCTGTGAAAGCCAGGGATGAGACTGGAGGGACAGAGTGCGGGTTGCACAACCAGTCACCAGAGTTGGCAACTGGAGATCAATCAGCCCCTTTGGGCTGAAAATAGGTTGAGTCCACGAAGGCAGAGAGGAGCAGGAGAGCTTCATGTCAGGACCATGCAGAGGTGTGAGTGCATAAGACTTCTGGGCAGTGCAGCTGGATCACCAGATGCCACTATTTGCCAGCACTACCTCCCATCTTCAAATATTTCATCTACATGGAGAAGCAGATGCAGCTCTACCCAGGTCTTCTCTGCTCACTGAAGTCAGAGAGTTGGCTCAGCCCAGCCTGTGGAAGTTCATGGCATGGCTCACTTGGATCATCCACTGGAGGCCCTGGGAGATGAGTGAAGCTCTCTTCTGGGTGAGTCTGGGTGGGTCACGCAGGCGAGACTCTGCAGCCCAAGTCAGGCCCCCGGCCCCTTCTTCTCTAGCTTCGTCACTCCCTATCTGCTTCCTGGTTGCCTAAGTTCAGCAGCTTTTCCTCACTGTGTCCTTCCACCATGATGTTTTAGCCTTGGTGCCAGCTGACCACAGGCGGACAACCCTGAAAGCACGAGTCAAGGAAATATTTCCTCCTCTAAATTATGCTCTCAACTATTTGATCACAGCTACAAAAACTTGACCAATATTGTTGATAAGTTTTTAGGATTCTGTAAGCAATTTGTTAAATATAGCCATTTAAAATTGCATGAATTTAATTAAATATATTTGTTAAAAGCAACAATAGCAGATACTTTTTACTGTATATTATTCATGCTTCTTTTTGAGACAGGGTCTGACTATGTAGCCCAGAGTAGCTTTGAACTCACTACATAGCTCAGGCTGGCCTCAAACTCATGGCAATCCTCTTGCCTCAGCCTCCTCAGTGCTGGAATTACAGGTTTACCTATGCTTCTGACCTCTGTATTTGAAGCACTTATTGTATTTCCATGATGGAAACATGATACAATTGTATGCATGATGCATCATTTTCAACTCTGTGGTTGATGATCTACCGTGGGTAACTCAGAATTTAACATCCAGTAGAACTGGGCTGGGGAGGTAGCTCAGTAGAATAAGCATTTGCCTGGCAAGCACAAGGTCCTGAGTTCAATCCCTGGTACTGCAAAAAAAAAAAAAAAAAAAAAAAAAAAAAAAAAGAAGAACTTGCACTTCAGAATTGACAAGTGCTCAAGTACTACAAACTAGTGCTTGACTTACTATTTTGTTGATTATCTAAACTTAAGAAAGTTAAGGAGAGAGCATTAGTATCATAGATTAAACTTAAAAATCTGTTATGACTTTCCACTGAGTGGAAACAGAATTCAGTTAATGAACATTATTTGCATGAGGGTGAGCTTATCAGTAGTTCTCATTAAGTATAATGATGATTTTATTGGGAAAAGAGTTCAATTGCATTATAACTCCATTTGTCAAGTCATAGTTATATTCGATAATCAGAACCATGAAGCACAGACTAGCAAAGATTAGATACATCCTGAGAGAATCAATGAACTGTACAAGATCTCCAAGGAAGACTACTGTGTACTTTATCATTTTGTATTTTAGGGAAGGGTCTACACGGTATTCAGGGTTTCACTATTAGATCAGACTCATAGTAATTCTCCTGTTTACGGCCTTCCAAGTGTTGGGATTACAGGCACACGCCACCATGCCCAGTCTCAATTGCTATCTCAGTGTGCCCTTAGAGGGCGGGGCTGGCATGGGAGTCCCGGGGATCAAATCCCTGGTCCCTGAGCCTACTTGCAGGCACTTTAATCCACTGAGCTATTTGGCCAGCCCTGTGTACTTTATTATTATCTGCAATTTGTATCACATATCCTTTATAGCAGTAAATTTAAAATATCCTTGTGTATGTGTACAGGTTGAATATTCTTTATCAGTAATGTTTGGATCCAGAAGTGGCTCAGATCTTAGATTTTTGTTCAGATTGTGGAATGTTTGCATATACATAATATGCTTCTTTGGAAATGGGACCCAAGTCTGAACCCCAAATTCATTTATATTTCACGTATCCACATAGCCCGAATGTCATTTTATACCCTGTCTTTAGTTCACCTGTGCTTTGACCGTGCCCTCAGGCCTGGAATTTTCCACTTACAGCATCAAGTTGCACTCTGAAAGTTTCAGAATGTGAAGTGTTTCAGATTTAGGAGTTTGGATTAAGGCTACTCAGCTCATAAAGGTGATCATTTTTATTTTTTCCCTTGCGAGCTGGTGGCTAAGTATTTACTCCCATCCTTCTGTCTCCAGATTCAGGACTGTGCGACTGTGCATGGACCCTACACCGCTATCTCGAAAGGAACTCTGACATTCTTGTCCACCCACACTGGGAAGCGGGCTCGAGAGGGTCTCATATGTCTCCTCTCGGAGGGAGCCCGAAGAGCGTGCACCTGAACCACAGGGTCACCAGGACGAGGATGGCCACCAGCCCGGCCCAGAGGAGCTGGCTGGCTTCCAGCCAAGCCCTTTCTGCTGAACTTTCTGTTCAGTGCCCAGAAGTTTTCAGCATCTGTCTGACCCAGAATTTGGCATCCTTCTGAATCAGCAGGCCAAGCCAGCTAATGTGCGCCAGGAACACACTTAAGCTCTCAAAAGTTAGTCAGGTTATGGCCAAAGGCATCACACTAGAGAACTGTTTTATTAAGATAAAGGCCATTGAAGGCACAAGACAATCAAGACCAATAATATGCACTTTACAAATCAACACTTCTGACACGAACGAGGCCCGTGTTGTTCTGTTTCCCTGTCACCATGTGCCTGGAGCGGCTGGACGTGCTCCTGTCTGAGGGCCTCAAGTTGGCCTCACCTGAGGAGGTGTTTTTAAGCCAGGTGTCAGGGTGCAGGGTGTGGGGCTAGGGTGCTTCTTTGCTTCAGTGGATCATCCAGAACTGTATACACAAGCAGTAGGTGAAACTTCTGCTTATGTAATTATCAGGCACATTTATTTTTTTATTTTTAAAAAATAATTTATTTTATAAAATAATTTTATTGAAAAAGAAGTAGCAGAGATAGTTTCAAAAGGTTAGTAGGACAGTTAAAATAATTAACACATTGAGTATTGTTGTCCTCGTAGTAGCTATTCATAGTATAAGATGCAGACATGATATCTTGTCTAAACACTATTAGCTCAAAACTTTCTTCTCATTGAACTAAGAGATGTAACTGTATATCTATGCTATTTTGTATATACAGGTATATATATATATTTTTTCCACTACAAAATGGTCCTTCATTTGTATCCCCTTTTTTGTTTACTGTTGTCAGAGATGTGTATTCCATTGCCATTCACATATTGTAGGTGCATGAATTCAGCAAAGTAATCCAATATAGTCCAGTAGTCTATAATAGTAGTGGGTTATTCATATGACTGGCTATGTCAGAAGCTGTTGACTTGAGCAGTTTACAGCTCAGCCTATCAATATGGCTTTACTTTTTTATACCTCGCTTTTATACTTTTTCTGCTGGATGGTCAAGACCAAGATAAAGCAAAAACCTGTATGACAAAAAATGTAACTTTTGTATCTGACAAGTTCAGTCAAAACCCCTCAGAATTTACCCTGAAACTCTGTACTTTGTGTGTGTCCTGAGGCTTGATTTGGATCCAGGTCACAGGGTCTCTGCCTCTTGCGAGGGCCCTGCTGAAAAAGAGGCTGGGCAGTGACTACTTGGTTTTTCTCCAGTGGGAGTGAGGCCCTGCTTTTGACCTAGAAGCCCCAGTGGTGTGCTGCAAAGGAAGGAGAAGGAGTGTCTTGGTAGCCGAAACAGGAAAATCAGATGTTCCTGGCATGCCGTCACTTGGTCTGCATGACTTTCTGGTCATTTTGGGCCCCCTGCAGTTTCACTCGCCCAGCCTTCTGTTCTCTGTGCTGAGTGTATTGATTTCCTTCTCTTCTTCCTTGGGGGTGAGCTGGGAGTTGCTGGCTCTGCTGAGCTCCGCTGCCTGTGGGTTGTGCTCAGGATAGCATCCCAGGGCTCCTCCACAACAGGGTCAGGGCCATGATGCTTAAATCTCTACTCAACCTAAAGTGAAAATGTGGTCCAAAGACTAGTGCGTCAGCTACCAGTGGGCCAAACCCTGGTGCCCGGTGCTTCCTACAGTGTCTGCTACTGTGGCACAGGACTTTCTTGGTGACAACCAAACCATTCTTGGCACCATGAGGGGGCCATCCCTTGTCTTGGTGTTTCAGCTTGAAAAGTGCCTATGTTTGCATTGGTAACTTTTTTTTTTTTTTGCGTGACCAGGGATTGAACTCAGACCCTTGCGCTTGCCAGCGAAGTGGTTATTCCACTGAGCCATCTCCCTGGCCCCCTGTCTTTATTTTTTTAAATGTGTTTAGTACAGGGTCTTACTACACAGATCGGACCTGTAGTGATCCTCCTGTTTTCAGCTTCCCACACGCTGGGATTACGGGCATGCACCACCACGCTCAGTCTCAGTTGCCATCTCAGCGTGTTCCAGGGGCGGGGCGGCACAAACACTGGGAATTGAACCCCAGTCCTTGAGCCTGCCTAAGCAGGTGCTTTGGTCTGCTGCGCTATCTGGCCGGCCTTACTTCTGTAACTATTAACTAATACATGTTCTATTTGGTGCTGTAGAGTTTTCAAACACTTCCACCATAATTAACTCATTTTGTTGTCTTAGCCACTTCCTGAAGTAGCCAGAGTGGTTATCATTCATCACAGACATTAGAGAGCAGTCATCCCAAGGCTCCAAAGTAACATAAGCATCCCTGGCTTCATCAAGCACCGGGAGGCCTCCCATGATGGCAGAGGGCTGCTACCAGGGGCCATGCCTCTCACAGCCAGGGTCCTTGCTTGTTGGTTGGCCTTCCTCTGCGTTTACAAGGCTTTACAGTGCCTCCTGCGTCCTGTCTAGAGCTCTGTTCTGGCTCTAGAGCTCCCCCTGCAGGTAGGGAGGAGCACTGAGCACTGAGCAAGAACCGAGTCCCTCCTGGTCAGCTGCTGCCCTGCTCCCTGGGGATGTCTCAGTGACAAAGCAAAAGCCGCTGAGGAAGTGACCACTGTCCTCTAAGAGGAGACCAATGGGTGCAATCTGTGACAACCTCGCCTGAGGATTGGAAGACAAAACGACTTCTGTTTCTGACACTCCAATAGGAGTGTCAAGTGATTCCAGCCCGATGAGATTACAGCCAGCGGATCACGAGGGAGCTCTTCCTCCAGAAGAGGGAAAAACAGTTGGCACAGCCTCTGGCAGGCCTCCTGCTACAGGTGGGGCGGCGTCACAGGCAGGCTGGGAGGTGCCAGGGGAGATAGGACTAGAGCAAGAGGAAACTAGACCAAAAGATAGTAAGTGATGGGCCCAGGCAGTGTGCAGACGGAGCGTGGCCAGGGCACACAGACAGGCCCGGTTCTGGGTGCCGTCCTTCTGCACAGACACAAGACAGAAAGGTCCAGAAGGAGACGTGAACGAGCAAGGAAGCGCCACTGCGAGAGAAGGGACTAGGAGCGGAGGAGCAGCAGGAGGAGACATTTAATGGATGGGGTGCCCCAAGCTTAGGGACCCAGATAAGCAATATTTTACAGTGATATTCACCAAATGCAAAATGAATACAAAAACATCTAGAAAGAACAAAATGCCAGCATTTAAAAAGAAGACAGGGTCAGCAAGAGTGCTGTATTGAGCCATATTGGAACCTGAAGCAAAGGGAAAATCAATACCATCGATCTTGTCTTTATTTAAGATGTTGGCATTTTGCTCCTCATGGATTTTTCTTTTCAGGATCTACTTTGAGTTTTAAAAATATGGCCTCGGGTTATCACTTATCTTGCAGGCTGAGTTGTTTGCCTGGCCCTTAAGTTCTGTGTCTGCGGGGCCAGGGATATAGCTCAGAGGCACAAATGCCTGCTTGACAAGCACAGGGTCCTAAGTTTGATTTTCAGTACCAAAAAAAAAAAAAAAAAAAAAAGTTCTGTGTCTGGTGCAGCACACAGTCGTTTGTGGGCCTCCTCAGAAGCACCCAGGACCCCACAGCTGGGGTGCGATGTAGGGTGTTGCCCTTGTTTTGGAAGATGATCTTTGAGTGTTTGTTTCAGGTGAGAGGCCAGCTGACATGGGGCCACCTGCACTTAGCATGACAAAGGCAGAGATCTGTGGAAGAGCTGCCTGGGTGGGAGTTTGCTCTGTGACATCCTGGAGGATGGGACTGAGCTGTTCTGAGCAGGGGTTGACCTGTTGGTGGATTGCATCCTAAATTTATTGGGCAGTACTCCCTTTTGCATGGTCCTCTTCCTTTTCTTATCAAGGGAGTTTATTTTCCATAGAGCAAGCCAGCAAGACTTTGATCACTTATTTTTTTTTTCTTTCCAGTTTTTATTTTTGTTTTGCTTTTACCATCAGTAAAAGTAGCCGTGTTCCTGGAATAGTAGCCATGGCCTGTATTCTGACACAACAGCCTTGAAGAGCCTGAGAAAGTTATGGAATTCCAGAAAGGAGCCTATCAGATATGCAAATCAGGGCTTTTCTATTTGTTGTTCCCTGGAGGAAAGTGAAAATGCTGCCAATGCCCTGTGGGTGCCCAACTTGCCTTTGATCCCTGTCCTCCTGTCTCCTCTCTGGGACTGAACTGAAATCAAGGCCTCAGTGTGCGAGGCAAGTGCTCTACCACTGAGCTTGGTTTCCAGATTCTGTTTCGAAGGAGATTTTTGATGAGTTGCTGAAAGTCCAATCCTCCTGCCTCAGCCTCCCAAGAAACTGGGGTTTCAATAAGATGTTTCCACACAGGCATAAGGATTTCTAAAGCACTCTTTCGGTAGCACTGGGGATGTAGATTAGTCAATGATCTGAGGAAGGGTTCTGTCCAGTGCGGCACCTGGCACAGCTGAGCAGGTGGTGTGCCTCTCCTCCCCTTTCCTCCTCCTCACAGCTGCAGTCACCGTGCACTGTGCTAGTGAAGTAGGGGATGCAAACAATTCCTTCCCTTCATTTGCTAATAATCTAGAGGGTCCTCATGCAGAGATAAAAACTGGGGTGCCCTGTTGCTTCTCTTACTCCTCAAGGTGTACGGCCCACAATTTACCCCTTAGGAGACAGAGGTGCAGACAGTCATAGGACTGGATTCACACTCACAAATAGGAAAAGCCAAGGTCCAAACCTAGCATGTGCCATAGCCTGTGCCATCAGTGTGCCTTACGGAGAGGGTAGTTAATGACTGTCAAAGGATTATTCTTTTGTGGGAAACATACAAAATGTGCAGAACTTGCAAAAGAGACACAGGACATGCTTAATTATTTAAAAAAGAGGAACTACATGTTTTTCTTCCAGAGAGAGAGAGAGAGAGAGAGAGAGAGAGAGATGGAGAGAGAGACAGATGGAGAGAAAGACAGACAGAGACAGAGAGATACACAGAGAGGGACAGAGACACAGAAAGATAGAGATAAGAGAGAGAGACAGAGACAGGGAGAAAGAGAGACAAAGAGGGACAGAGAGAGACAGATGGAGAGAGAGAGACACACACACACAGATAGAGACAGAGACAGAGAGAGAAAGACAAAAACAGACAGAGGGCTGGGGAGATAGCTCAGTAGAACAGGTGCTTGCCTGGTAAGTGCAAGGGCCTGAGTTCAATCCCGTTTTGAAAAAAAAAAAAAAATGCAATTTTTCCCACTCTGGAAACACCCTAATAATCAAAGTGAGAGTGTCACAGCCACACTTGTGTTATTTGATGAGCCAGCACTCGTTGGCTGTAGGGTAAAATATGACAGAGTCTAGTTCAATTTATAACAGAGAAAGATAGACAGACAGACAGACAGACAGACACACACACACACACAGAGAGAGAGAGAGAGAGAGAGAGAGAGAGAGAGAGACCTGGACTCAGAGATTCTTGATTTTGCAAAGCACGAAATTCTCAGCTGATGATTTCAGAGCTGGTTACTGATAATTTTTTTTTTTATTTTTTTTTTTATAACATGACACATGCAGGGCTGCACATGCACAGGTCACATGGTGAAGGAATGGTGAATGACCTCACTTTCTTGGGAGGGTCTGAGGCTGTCATTCCTACTTTTACTGAACACCCTAAAGGGCAAGGTCCTTTTCTTTGTTCTTGTGTGAGGAAACACATCTGAGTGAGTGGCAGGGAGGGGAGGGCGGTGGGAAGCCAGCGGAAGCAAGAGGTGGGTGGGCCAGGGCTACTACTTTTTCTTCAGTGCATTTGACGAAAGTTTTATATCTTCGTGACAGTTCGGCTCAAGGCCGCCTAAAGAACCTTAGCGAATTCTGAAGTGATAATTTTCCCCTGATGTTAAATTGCTTTTTAGAAAATTATGAAAACAATACATAGTCCCTGAAAAAAGAAAAGGCACACAAAAACGTAACAGAAAGTGAGATGGGGGACACACTGCTGATAAACACCTCTTGGGGAGGTGCGCAGTCACTTCCCCCGCTCTGGGAACACCCTAATAATCAAAGCGAGAGTGTCACAGCCACACTTGTGTTATTGGATGAGCCAGCACTCGTTGGCTGTAGGGTAAAATACAACACAGTCTAGATCAATTTATACCAATCTTGGTCCATAAAAAATGACATTTTCCCCCCTGAGGTTCCTGTAGCTTTGCTGGTTTCTGCCCTTTCTTTATTCTTAGTTGCTGCGCTCTTTGTTCTGTGTGTCTTTCCAGGGTTCCTGGGGGTTACTGTGTCCTCGCCATCTCTTTTATCTTTCTCTTATGCCAGTCAGAACCAATTCGTCTACCTTGCAACTGGTACAAACTTGGATGCCGTGGAACACTCGCTAGTTCGTCACCGATTCTCACTGAGTGTGTCACTGCCATTTCCCATGGCCGTGGAGGTCACAGACCCCCGCGTGGAGCTGCAGTGTACTCCATAGTGTGAAGATCCTGTATTTACAAAGCTAGAAGCACCTTTCAGCTTTCAGTTCCGAAGGTATTGTCTAGTCATTAGAAGCCGCTTTTTGTTCTGTTTTAGACAGTGCTACAGTAAATAGTACGGTATAGATTTCTGTATTTCTTATTCTTCATGACAGATTTCTAGGAGTGAAATTAATAAGGCTTAGACTCAACTTGTCGAATTCAGTGGAAATGTCTGCTGTGATTCTTATTGAATTGTGCTGGGTAGAACTGCTCTCTATAAGATATTTGATGTTCCCCTCAATAAACATGGTATATCCCTTTATTAATTAGAAGTCCTATTTTTACCAGCAATGTACCATAATTTTGCTTCTAGTCAGTTTTATGCAAGTTTTGTTAGCTCCCTCCCTCAAGCCCTACTGAGAATCTTAGCATTTTCATGACTGTTTTGCATGGGAATCTTTTTTTTTTTTAGATGAATATTTTCTAAGTTGTTATTTGGGTTTCAGCATTCTACTGAGTTTTTTTTTTTTTTTCTTTCTTTGTTTCTTCAAGGTGGGCAGACTTGATAATAAAATTGTATGGGTCTTAGGTCTCTTTGTTTTTAGGGACTGAGGATTATGAATAGACTTATGACTATGAATTCAGTTTATTCAGTAATTATTTGATTAGTCACTTTCCCATTGCTGAGACAAAATATGTGACACCCACAGTGTCTTGGTTGCGTTTCTTTCAGTACTGAGACAAAATACCTGACACTCAAAGTCAGGAAGGAAGGTTGATTTAGTTCACATTTTATGGAGGCTTCAGCCCGTCATTAGCTGGCTCCAAGGCAGGGTGGTGTGGCAGAGGGGCAACAGTTCATGACAGCAGAAGACAAAATGCAATCAGGGAAAAAAGGGGAGCACAAACCTCTTTTCCTCCCTTATATGTATGCAGATTACTCACCTCGGGTGGAGGGAGTGGGGGTAGCATTCACACCATCTACTTGCCCTTCTCTTGCACAGGCTCAGGATGTTTACAGAGCGAGGACCCTCCCCTCCTTCTGGGTCACTTAGTTAAACTTGTAAACTTCTTAAGCTGACACAGTGTATCAGCCATGACACACTTTAAAGGAGGAGAGCTTTGTTCTGGCTCATGGTATCAGCGGGTTAAGTCAATGGTTACAACCAAGAAACAGCATGGCAAGAAGGCACAGCAGGAGAAAGCTGACCACTGAACGGTGACCAGGAAGTAGAGAAGGGAGGAGCCAGGGACACGAGCACACCCTACCAGGTCCCAGCCCAGTGACCTCCCTTTCCAATTAGCCCCCACTACCTTTGATTGTGAACTTGGGGGACATTTTAGATTTACTGACTTTGCCAGACTTTTTTTGCTATCCTTAAGTCAATTTTGTTATTTTTATTTTTTAGAAAACTGTTCACCTATACTCTAGTTTCTCTTCAGAGTGTATAAATTTTTTTGCCTTTCAGAAAACTGTTTATCTTGTGCCAGCTTTGAGATTTATTTATATCAAATATTCTATAAGTGCTTGTACACATTTCTATAGCCTTTAGTGACATGTGTCATTGGCCTGGTGTTGTTATTTGGGCTACTTCTATTTTTTTCTTAATCATTCCAGAGAGTTTTCTCATTTTGATGAACAAGTTCTTGAATTATTTATCTTCCTTTTCATTCTTTTGATTTCTGTTTCAGTATTTTTTACTCTTATTTTGTTTACCTGCATCTATTTTTATAGGATGCCTTTATTCCTTTACTAATTCTTTGAGTTGAATTTTTTTCTTTCTATATTATAGATGAATTTATTTAAAGCTCTACATTGTTAACTATGGCCTACATGGCAGTTTTGATATACAATATTTTTATTGCATGTCAGGTCCATAAAATTTTATGTCACTCATTATTGTCTTTTAACACATGAATGATTTAAGAATACAACTGAAGTTTCAAATACAAAAATTCTTGTTTGTTAAGACTACGTCTTGGGCATCAAAAGAAATCTCACTGCAGTTTTGAGAGGGTTGAGATTTTACAAAATATGTTTTCAAACCCAGCACAACTGAACAACAACAACAAAAAAGTCAGTGGCAAGAGAAAAGTTTTTGAATTGGGAGATCAATTATATGCTCACAAGTTATGCACATATGAAAAAAAATAACCGCAATGAAAAATTTAAAAGTATTTTTAACTGGAACACAGTGAAAATAGGACAGATCCAAATTTAAGGGGTGCGGCCAAAGTCTTCCTTACAGGGAAGCAAAGTGCATATATGAAAGACAAGAGTAAGGATGTTCCTCTTCTGAGCTCCCCGCTCATAACGGTTAGGAAGACTGGTTGGGATAACGAATGGCATCTTCATCAAAGATGGCTGCAAAAGCATCTTCAGGAGGGCTGGTGTCTATTTCTCTTTATCTTCATATCTCAGTTTTGTGAATTTGCGGCTGCCTGCCTCTGACCTCTCAGAGTCAAGCCTTAAGATGGTGTTCTGGGGTTCCCAGTCAGTGGAAGTACTGGGAATGAATTAGAAAGGTCAATTAGTTTTTGTTCAGGAGTCCATAGCTTTGTTTCTTAGTCTCTCTCTTTTTAAAAAAAAAATTATGCACTTGGTACATGCAGCTCAGACTCATAGTGATCCTCTTGTTTTCAGCCTCCCCAGTGCTGGGATTACAGGTGTGCACCACCATGCCCGGTCTCAGTGCACCCAGGGGCGGGGCTGGTGTGATCTGTGGTGACCGGCCTTGAACCCAGTCCCTATGCTCTCAGTCTCTTTTTATCAGTCTGAAAACACTGAATTTTCCCATCCCCAAGAGTGAGCACCTGTCCACTCATCCAGTCTCAGCAAGGGGCAAAGGAAAGGCCGTGGGACACAGAGAACGAGGGCAGCAGTGTACAAGCTGGGGACAGAGCCACAAGAAGATACCAAGTCCTGTAGGGTGCTACTCTGAGAATTCAACCTCCCCAGCGGAGAAAGTAAGTATCTGTTGTTCAAACCTCCTGTCTGTGGTGTTTTATTACTGACATCTGAGCTAATTTAGACACCTTTCAAATGACTGATCTGTTTGCTTCCTCTGTGTACTCTGAGCTTGGCGGCCGGTGTCACTGTTCCTCAGCTCCTGTCACTTTGCCTTGTGACAGTTCCACAGAGATGTTCATGTTATTTTTGAGGCTGCCTTTAACTTTCAGGCTTTTTTATTGGTCTGTTGTCAAGTGAGCTAAGGAGTTTATCAAAATGTGAGCATTCTTAAGATGTTTAGTAATTTTTAGTAGGAATGAGCCACAGGAGTTTAATTTTGCCCTAGAAATGATTAATGTAGAATTAATATTTTACTGCAATTTAGAAAATGATTTATTAATTTTTTTTTCTTATGAGTCTCAGTGTTTGGAATCAACTGGTGCCTACCTAATAGTTACTAATAAGCCTGCTGCTCCTCTGAAAATGGGTGTTTTCAGGTTGTCTGGAGGAGGGTCCTGGCCAGATTCTCCTCAGGGGTGAAAGCATTCATGGGTTGAGTCTGGTGTTTCTCCAAACGCAGGACATTCTAGCTCTTTGTGTTTCTCCACCCCCATTACCAACATCTCCAGGCTTTGCCCTCCCAAGCAAAGGAGGCAGAGAAGTTTCCCTATGGTGGTAAACGACATGCACATCAGGAGACAAAGCAACACTGATACATTTGTTTGTGAGTGTGCGATCTTTGTGTTTATCTTATGCACTGCTTGGGAAGCATTAGGTCATACCACTGCTGCCTCCCACAGGAGAAGCCTTCTTCCAAACGGGATGTGCAACTCTTGGCATCTCTTAATCCTCACCCAGCAGTGGGTTTTGACTTGTAGATGTGAGCTGTTAACTTGCGCATTTGTGATTCTGCTCCCAGACTTAACACACAACTGGTATTTTTTTCTCACACTCACCTCCTTACTTCTGTCACACGTTCACACCACTGTGAGTGTGGTTTTCAGTGTGTGACTAAAAGGTTGACTGCTCTGGGATCAGGAATCCCTGGAGGTTTTACAAATGGGTCTGGACTTTTCTCATCAAGACGCAGCTCCCTGAGATTGTACCCGCTGGAATCAGAAAAGAGCGGATTTAGGGAGGCCGGGAGAACTTCCTTGTTCTCAGGAGGGCCATTGTTCAGGAAAGGGACAGGCCTGTCTTGCATCACAGAGACAAGAGGTGAAACTGAAAAGTGCAGGCAGACTTCTTTTTCTCTGGGTTAAGCTGCAGCTCTTGGACTCGAAACTGCCTGACCTTGCTGTGGGCTATCAGAAGACGGCCTTGTTGAGGGGATTCCAGCTGAGTGGCTGAGCCTGTGTACTCTCTGGCTTTTCTGCTACAAATCATCAAGATCCAGTAGGAAGAAAATCTAGGAGATCAGTTTGTGGATTAAGGCAATTCTAGGACAAGGAAAGATTTTTTTTTTTTCTCAGAGATTTATATCATATTTTCCAGGCAAGCACAAGAGCAAACCTTGGACTGGACTGGTATTATCTGGATGAGAGGAAAGAAGTGGCTTCTCGAAGAGAGCAGGGTTTTATTTCTTATATCCGCATAACAACCCAGCTGCAGGAGGTAGACATTTTGTGTATTTACTGTGGTGGCAACTCTGCAGGTGCCCGAATCCTATGGATATAAATCATTTTTATTTTATCTCTGTGGGCTGAGATATAGAGGCATATTGCCAAATCTAGCCATGTTGTTTAGATGATGGAATAAATTTGAATTTTTTAAGATGAAATTAATTTTACTTTTGACCCTAGAAGATCCACTGCTTCCAAAGAAAACTGATCTGAAAGATTAATAGAAAGCCCGTAGATCTTAGGCAAGCCTGACTTTCAATCTTACCCAGATAAATTTTATTTATAGTAGAGCTCTAAGAATTACATATTCTATGAACTGGCAAAAAAGCGAGAGAAAGTAGTATTTGATATTCACTTGGACTCTCAGAGCTCAGAAATTGAGAGAGTGACACAGTTTTATGGGCAAAATCTCATAAACTCTAAGGATCAAGATCTAGACTAAGTCAGATGTGTAAGATGGGAAAAGATTTCCCCTAATGTCTATTCTCCTTTACTCTCGTATTCCACAGAGCTTCAATTAATCCACTAAGGCAAAGCCAGCTAGCATTTTCTGTAAAGGACCAGTTAGTAAATATTGTGGGCCTTCAGAGTCTTTTGGCTTTTCAAGCTGCTCCACCCTTCTGTTGCAGAGCCTATCGGCCTATTTTTTGTTACTATAATGAAGTAGCACAGGAAGGCAATTGAAGAAAGAAAGAAGGTTTATTTAGCTCAGGAGCTCGGAAGCTGAAAGCCCGAGACTGGGTAGTGTGATCCACTTGGCCTCTGCTGAGGGCTTGGTGGCAGGCGGCGTCATGGGGAGAACCTCGGCGTGGACAAGGGAGCATAGCTCACAATAAGATCCAGAGAGGGCTGCAGTTGTTAGCCTTATTCTCATAGTCAGTTCCTCTCTTCAGAGCTACCCACAAGAAATACTGTGATCCCTTCTGAGGGCAGTGTTCCCAGAGACCAGAGATCACCCATGGGGATCTGTCTTCTCAAAGTCTCACCACTTCTCAAACCATGCTGAGGACCCGACTTGCAAGACTGCATCCCTGGGGCAACAAACTCAACTCTCTCTGCACTACAGCAGGCACTGTGTTTAAAAAAATGGGCACGCTGTGTTTTAATAAATCTTTATGTACATGAGGCACTGGGCTGAATTTAGTCTCAGCTTGTTGACTCTTGTTCTAGACTGTAGAAATCCACTGGCCAGCACTTCTTGGAATTATGGAAGCTACACTTAGGCAATGAGCCTGATGTTCAATAAAGGACATCTGGCTTTCTGAAGGAATTTCTTTCTCCATTTTGTGTTGCTACAACAAAATACTTGAGACAAGGTAATTTACAAAGAACAGGGGTTTATTGAGCTAAGAGTTCTTGAGGTTGGGAAGCCCAAGACCATGGCATCAGCACCTGCTAGGGAGAATCTTCTAGCTGCATTATAATAGTAAGAAAGAGCAAGTTCACGTCAGCTCGGCTCTCTTCTTCCTCTTATAAAGCCTCAGTCCTATCATGAGGCCTCACCCTGGTGACCATATACTACGTCAATTATCCCCCTTCAAATAGCATCAACATGAAGTTAAAGATTAAGATCCAGTGTGGGTTTTGGAGGGGACATGCAAACATGGCAAACATATTTTGGATCACGCATGAAGGGAAGCTCCTGGCATATGCCAGAATGGAGAGCCAATCTCTCATACATGGCAGAGCTGCAGTGCCGACTCTTACAAGTCCCGATGGTATATAGCAGGCTGTCCATGAAAAGGACCATGTTCATGGTGAGACTCAGAAGCAGGATTGCCTTTGGGGACAGTCAGAGGAGGAGGTAGGTGCAAATCATGTGTTGAGTTCCTGGCACCCGTGTTCAGAAACATCTCAGAAGCACTCGAGGAAGCCATCATCCAGCTGTAT
>PVKA01045101.1:0-15777 GCA_004027165.1 Ctenomys sociabilis
AGGCCGGGTGTGGTGGCGCATGCCTGTAATCCCAGCACTCGGGAGGCTGAGGCAGGAGGATTGTTGTGAGTTCTAGACCAGCCTGAGCTACAAAGTGAGCTTAAGGCCAGCCTGAACCGCATAGTGAAACCCTGTCTCAAAAAGAGAGAGAGAAAAAAAAAAAAGAAAAAAAAGAGCAAAGTGCCCAGAAGGATGATTTAAAATGTGAGTGTGGCCATAAAGAAACTCCAATAAAGCTATGAAATACAAAGATAAAGCTGAGAGCTCTATTGCTGAGAAGGAACAAGAAAATGAAAAGGATAGCCTAACGGCAGTGCTGAAGGGGGCAGGTCTCCACCCTTTGCAGTCTCAGAATTGCCAGGGTGAGGGTCTTTGCCTTGAGGGGAAAGCTGCAGAGTCATATGTTCCACAATGGTGGCAGAGACCACACCAGGTTCCAGAATGGTGTCAGCATGGAGAATTTATTCCTCAGAATCAGGGTCAGAGTACTCAGTGATCCAAGCACTCTACCATGACAGCCAAGAGAGAAGGAAGCCTGGATAGCAGCAGATGCTAGATCACCCATGTGGCGATGGCTTTAGGTACTTGCAGAATGCAAGAGTTTTGAGGTTAAGAAGACTTCTGCCTAGCTTTCTGAAGGCCTGGTAGGCCATACAGTGTGCTCCGGGGAGGGCAGTGTGTAAAGATATGAGTGAGAAGCCTATTCAGTGGAAACCCCAGAAGTTTGAAGAAGCCAGAAGTGTGAATCATCTGAAGAAAACTGCAAGGAGGGAGCAAAGCAGTCCTGAGAGAGAAGCCATGGGAGCTACCACCAAGAGCAACATAAGGGCAGAGCCATGTAAGGCATTTGGACCTCACAATTTGCCACATATTGCTTCAGATGTTCCACATGGAGCTACAGGACTTAATGTTTGCCCTGCTTGATTTTGGACTTGTGTTTGTCCCAATGCTTTGTATTCCCCTGACGTTTGTACCTTTTGTAATGGTAATGTTTACCTTATGTCATTGAATGTTGGAAGTGTTTAACTTTTCATTTGTTCAGGGGCTCATGGCAAAGACTTTCCTTGGATCTTGGACTTTTCATCAATGCTGAAACTATTGTAAATATGGCAATTCTTGGAGATGGACTAAAATGCCTTTGACATAAAGGGATGTGCATGAGCCTTTGGGGGTCTAGAGGTGTAATGTTATAGTTTGCATATAGGTTTCACCCCAAAACCTCTTGAAGTCATGGGGAGGCCTCTGCAATTTGTGATTGATTATTGTGGGCGTGGGTGCTCCACCTTCCCTGGAGCAGGAAATTTGCATTACAGTGTAAGGAAGGGAGGGAGGCTAGCTAGCCATCTGGGTCTAAGCTGCTGCCCACTTCACCCCCATCTTGTTCTTTGCCGCTACTATAAATGGCTGCTCTCTGTTCTGTGCCACTCTGCCTTGGAGCCAGCTGAATATGGCCTGTAACCTCCAATAACTGTGAGCTACATAAGCCTTTCCTTCCTTCATTTTAGGTGTGAGGTATTTGTCCCAGCAATGAAAAGAGTAACTAAAACAGTCATCCATAACTTGGGAGAGGGGCTTCCTGTGTTGAAAATTTCTAAATGCTAATCATTTAAAGGTGTACAAGACACAGTTATTTCCTTCAAGGAATTCACAGTTTAAGCCCTACCACAGTGTACAATGGAATATTATTCAGCTATAAAGAAAGATAAACTCAAGGCTTTTATAGGTACATGGATGCCACTAGAGACCATACTCATAAGCGAAATAAATCAGATGCATGTGTGAACATCATATTGTTTGCCTAGTGTAAGTACCTGAAAGAACAAATAAAATCTGAATGTACAATAGGTATTCTGAAAGAGAAAGAAATTGCTCAGTAGGAAAGAACAACTTGAATGAGGGAAAGGAGACAAGAAAGAAAGCAAGAAGGAAGGGAAACATACTGCCAATTTCTATTGGTTCATTGAGCTAATACTTAACTTTTTTGCATGTTTATATCTGGTAATCTGAACAACTAATTGAAAAACAACAATATGCAACATAACAACTGTTGTTGAATTACAATCCTCTTATTATTTAAAATTCTGTATTGTTTATAATTTTTTATTCTCTTTAAAATAAAAAAACAACCAAATAAAAAGCAAAAACAGACTGACCACAACCCATCTAATTCCTAGTCTAGATGTTTGGTACTATGACTAAAATACAACAAAAGTCCAAAAGGCAGCTGTTGCTGCCCTAGTGCATTTTCTGTGAATGTCCAACCTAACAGCTTCTGACTCTGAGCCCCTGCCTTTTCTGTGAGTCCTCCTCTGCCAATGTCAGCCCTCTGAAGGCCTCAGGGAATCAGCCTTTCCCTCACTGACTCTAGACAAATTATATGTTTAGTTTACAGATAAACAGCTAAGCAACACTGCCTTTCCATTGGAATAAACAATGTGTATATCTTGCACTGCACCGCATGGTTGCCAGGAGATTAAGTCTTAGTAGCCCATGCTGCAAACCTGGTGGTTAATTCACCCAGAGCCAGTTTCTTTTCAATTCTGCTTCTCTTCTTTAGTCCCTTACTGATGCTACCTGGGCCCAAGACCCAAAGGAACTATTTACTCTTGATATCTTGGCTGCTTCAACGGCAGGTGTTCAAAACTGCCATAAACGACATGACACTCCAGCCTATGAATTGGGCATATGGCTGAGGTTTGACCTGTAGAGTATGGTGAATGTGATGCTATGTGACTTTTGAAGCTGTGTTGGAAGAAGTCAGGCAATTTCTGTCTGGTTCACTTGGATATGTGTTGTGAGATGCCCTAAGAGAGCCCAAACGCCTGAGGCTGCTGTGCTGGGGAGACTGTATTGAGAGCCTACATGGAGACCTCTGAAACTCTGTATCTCTAGAGAGATGGCAATGAGCTGACAGTCATTCATATTATTGAAGCCCATATGTGAATGGAGAGGCCCCCAAATTCTAGATGCTTCCAGCCAATGCAGTGTTCTCAGCTGACATCCAAGACATGTTAGGGCAGGGAGAGCTGTTCCTACTGTGCCCTGCCTGAATACCCAGTCCATGGACTCTAGGAACATAATAACATAGGATTTTACAGCATCTTGGTTTGGGGATGTAAGCAGAACACTGACCGAAGATAGTACTTTCCTATAAGAAGCATTATGAGCATTTGTGAGAGAGCAGAAGATATGGGTGTAAATTATCCCACTGAGGAAGGGGGTTTGGCTCACTCCTCTTCTACCTTGCAGAGAGCGATGGTGTACCTTACGTGAAAAGGTGTGCGTTTAGCATACATGCTCTCTCTCAATAGGACCAGCTTGAGTTGCTACTATCCAAGCAGATCAGCTCTCAGGAGGTTATAGTCTCTGAATTAGGCTAATAAATTACCCAAGTGCTATCAAGAGGCCACTAGTTAATAGGTTTTCAATAGCTTTTCCCTTCCTGATGGTGTTTGATCATTTCATCATTAGCAATCTGCATACATTTGGTTAAGAATGTATGTGACCTGGAAAGAGAAACAGGGGCAGGGAGACAGCCTGAGTTACACTCCAGAATCTATCTGGTTTGCACACGAAGTGGAGGGCGAGGGTGGCTCTCAGGTGGCTGGATACGCTATCTGTCAAATCTGATCACCGCCTCCTGTTTAGGGCCAGACATTGACAGCAGGTGGAAGTGTGCCTTTTGATCCTGAAATGGCAACAGACCCTCATGTCTGCAGCTTCATCTGACAAATTTGGCAGGAAGGAAGAGGTCTGGAACCAGAAGCATCTGCCACTGAGTTAGGAAAACTGAAAAAAAAGAAAAACAAACAGATTTTTGTTAAGGTTGTTTCCTCCCATTTCTGTGCTGTGAGCTTCCCGTGCACATTTGTGTAGGCTGCAGCCTAGTTCTCAGGGTGGCAGCCTTGGGAACTTCTTTCTGGGACTCCCTGGTGGTTATGAGATTCACTGTGACTCACTATAACCCAGTTCAACTCAAGGTTTTCACACAGTTCTGTGGTAGCTGCCTACTGGAGACCTTTCAGGGGACCTGAGCCAGGTACAGTTTGTGTTCTCATGGCAGTTGTGACAGAGCATCTAGTCATTAGGTGTCCCTCTCCACAGGCAAAGCCCTTCCACACACTGAATGTTGAGAAAAAGGAGACCTGTGAACCTATTTATATTACAGTGGGCAAGCACTTTTTATCAAAATGGATGGAAACATTCAAAGGTAGTAGATGGTAGTTTGGATTCTGGTGAATATTGGATACTGCTGAATAAATGCTTCTGGAGATAACAGCTGATTGAAAAGAGAAAAAAAGGAAGTGATAATCTGAGGAAAATATTTTCAGAAAATAATGTGGTTAATCTCTAGATGAATAAAAAGTTTTATCACTCATCTAAACAAAGCATTACAACACTAGCATGTCAAGAAAAATAGATAAATAACATGAAAAAATAGCTCATATTTGTGTTATAAGTGGTGAATAAAAGGAATGGATGACTATCTCCTTAGTAATTAAGGGGCTACTGGTGAGATAACAGGTAACGGGAATGAGATACCACACTTGGCCCATTAGGTTCACCAGGGTGTTTTGAAAAAATAGGGGAAAAGCAATTAACTCAAGTTGTTTCACACACTGTTAGTAGGGACATGTTTCTGCTATGCTTCTGCAAGTGTAGTGGCAGTCTGCATCAAGACTCAGGAAACTTTTTTTTTTTTTTTTTTTTGTGGCAGAATCCGGGATTGAACTCAGACCCTTGTGCTTGCCAGGAAGCACTTATTCTACTGAACCATCTCCCCGGCCTCTCAGGAAAACTTAATGCTACTCCTAGGAGCCTGTATGAAAGGAAAAAATAAAGAGTTAAAACCAAGCATTTATGCAAATAGTAACCACCACAATAAAATTCATTGTAAAAGAAGTATGAGGACAATTTAAATGCCCACAGCAGTGTGCGTTTAAACAAATGTTAACATGTATCTAATGCAGATTAATTGCTGAAAGGTACATTTTTAAAGAATAGTTGATATAGGAAATAGCTTTGTCAGAAGATTAATGAAGGAAACAGAGGACCAGATTTAATCATAGTTTCATACTAATTTCATACATGAATTTATAAACATTAGAATCGATATCAGCTCAATTTTCTATGAGGAGTGAGCTTATTGGTGATAATTATTTTCTCCTATTTAACTCTGGAATTTCTAAATCTCTACATTGAACATGGAGTTAGTTTTCCAGGACTGCACAACAAATTATCATACGCTTAATGCGTATTAAGCATCCCTAATTTGAAAATTTGAAATGCTCCAAAATCCAAAACTTTTGGATTAACAACATGATATCAGCAGTGCAAAGTTCCACACCATGAAGACTTAATAGTATGCACAGAATTACTCAAATAGTTTATAAATTACCTTCAGGATACGTGGGTAAGTTGTGTATGAAACAAATGAATTTCAAGTTCAGACTTGGGGCCTCATCCCAAAGCATTTCATTGCCTATACGGAAAAATTCGAGAATCTAAAAACATCCAAAATACTTTTGGCCCCAAGCATTTTTGGTAAAGCTTATTCAACCTGTAGTTTAAAGAGACCTTGTAGATTATTTCTCAGCTTCTGGAGAGCGACACATGAGGCTGACTTGTGATGTCCAGCACAGGTCTTATGAGCCTAGAGATGTGGGCAGTCTGGAGTAAAAATTCAGCAGGAGTCCAGGGCTCTCGCTCACACTCACTCAAGTTATTTCTGGAATTCGGTTTCTAAGACTATAGGATGGGTGACCCGTGGCCCCGTCCTAGCCACTTTCTTGCAGGCTGTCAGCCAGGGACAACTCTTAGCTGCCTACTCTGCAGTAGGCACAAGTACACCATGTGTATCTGCTTTTTCCAGTTAAGCAGGGCTCATGAACTGCCTATGCTGTGGTCAACTGAAGACAGCTCTGCTTTTAAAGGACTTGGTGTGATTTCTGAAGGAACTGGATGATCCTCCTCTATCAAGGTCAGGTGATTTGGGAATTAAATTTTATGTATTTATTCATTTTTTATTTTAGGGAAGTGTCTACAGGGTATTCAGGGTCTCACTACTAGATCAGACTCACAGTGATCCTCCTGTTTACAACCTCCCAAGAGCTGGGATTAAAGGCATGTGCCACCACACCCAGTCTCACTGTCTCAGTGCACCCCAGGGACAGGGCTGGCATGGAAGGTCCAGGGATCAAACCCCTGGTCTCTTCACCTGCTTGCAGGCACTTTAATCTGCTGAGCTAGTTGGCTGGCCCTGGGAATTAAATTTTACATCTGCAAAATCCCTTCAAAGCAGAACCTAACTGAGGGTTTGACTGAACAACTAAGGGAAAGTGTGCTTTCTCCCAGGAGCTGGGAGTTCTGCATACTGTGAACACATGTCAGTAGGGTAAGCTCAGGGAGCAGACTCCTGCACTTCTAATTCTGCCTCTGATTAAGTGACTTTTGCCAAATTCCTCGGCCTCACTTGGCTTCAGGTATTGTAGCCTTAACATGGAAGAGTAATAATAGTAGTGGTCTCCAAGAGTTATTATAAAATATGTTGCAAATTTAAACATGATAATATTTGATTACTTAATTTGGCATGAAGTCTGGTTTGCAGTATCAGTATCAGGAAATACTGCAGAGAGCTTAATTAAAGTCCACAAAAACTAGTTAGGCAGAAAATAGTTTGACTAAGTGCCCATAAAAGATTTCCTGATATTTTCATTTTCATTTTCCAGGATGGGGGTTGGGAGCCTACTTATTCCCTACCTCTGAGCAGGACTGCCCTGTAGCACAACTGGGGCTCCAGCCTCTTTTTTTTTTTTTTCATGGTGCTCTGCTTCTACCTCCATTAACAAAAACTTCCATTCCTTCCTCTTAGCTGCTAAAACCTGGTTAAAATACAAATATTTTCTGAAGAGAAAGGACATGCATGACAGCTATCCAGGGCTTATTTTGAAAAGTCATTATTTATTATTTTGACTGTTCTATAATGGGATGCTGACAATAATACATATGGAGGGGAACACTTGGATATCAGGTGTAAGAGATGGGCAGAGAGGTACTCTGATGGATGACCAGTACTTCTAGATGTAGAAAGATATGAATGGTGGCTTCTTGAGAAAATCCTCCAAAAATATGCAAGAGATAGAAGGAATAGTAGACTCTCCCTCTTGGGAAGTCCTGACAAGCACCAAGCCCTCCCAGCCATGTAAATACATCCCAGAGAAGCATGATCCAGTATCTGTTGATGGCTATGCACATCACATCCCTTTGGTGTATCTTCATTTATTAGAAAATTTTGGGGGCTGGGGAGATGGTCAGTAGAATAAATGCTTCCCTGGCAAGTGCAAGGGTCTGAGTTCTATCCTCAGTTACACACACACACACACACACACACACACACACACACACACGCGTGCGCGCGCGCACACACACACACACACACACACACACACACACACAATTCTTCTCATTCCAAACTCCTGCTTTTGCTTTTTGGCTCTTCTCATGAAGGGTCTCAGCTTTCTTCTCCATGCTGGTCTTTGGATACCTGGCAGCCTGGAAAAGTGGTGAGAGATACTGAGAAGAACTTCATTCACTCATACGTGTGGCCATATGATCTAGTACTTTGGAATAGACTCAGTGCAGGGGTGACATCTACTTGAGTTTCCTGAGCAGTGCTGGATGCAAGTGTTGCCTTGCGGGGTAGCAAGCTCTATGATTCAGGCTGGAGCTAAAGGTATCATGGAAGCAAAGGAGTGCAAGAAAATGAAGCCCAATTCTCCTACAGATTTCTCTGGATTTTATAAAACTGGTATTCTTTAGCCCAGAGTATATGTTTAAAATGAATGAACATATAACAACTGCTGAAGTTGAAGACTTAATATTATGAATTATAAAACAGTGATTATGTCATTGTGCACTCAGAATACAGTCATTTGAGTCTGAGTTGAGTGAGAAAAGGATAATATCTCATAAAACTATAGCAATAGTAGTTTAAAAATGTATTTGTGCTTGGGCTTGTACAGATGATTTGTAGTAATCATCCCATTTAATCCCCACTAGACTATAAATTGTGGAGGGTGGGGACTGTGTTTATTATATGTTAGTCTATCCCTAGTGTCTAGCATAGTGGCCGGGGTTTAGTGCTTTAGAATATCTTGAATTGCTTCAGCACAGCTTTGTGAAGCCTCTTTTTGTGCCAGAGCAAACTGATCAGTAGACTTTGGATACCAATCCCTAGGGCCAAGAGATTAAATGTACAGCAAAAATCTCAGCCCTTATGGAATTCTTTAAGAATAAAGGCCAGGTTCAGCTAATCTGTGTCTGTCACTGCTGCTACAACCATATAAATTTGGACAATTATTTCTTATCTTTGGAAGTTTGCTACTTCGTCATTAAAATAGGCAAGGTCATAGTAGGGCTTAGCTTTTTAAGGGGCTTTAGGGTGGGAGAACAATGCTTGATCTGTACCATGCTTTTAGTAAACAGCAACTATTGTTTTTGGAATAGGTACCCTATAAATATGAGTTGAATGAGTATGGGAATAAATCTTACCAGGGATTGGGTTAGAAAGGAGACATATCCCCCCCCCACCCCATTTCATACATAGGGAATCTGAACTAGAGAAAGTTTAAAATCTTTTGCCCAGGGCTAGACATTTGGTACCGGCAGGAGTCAGGGTTTGGGTCTTGTGGCCTCGTAGTCTGTGCGGTTCCCTACCGTAACTGCTGCTGTCTTTCTACTAATGGTGAAAAATGACAAACAGTAGAAATATGCCAGGAACAATTCCTGAGAGGAGCTAAGGCAAAAGGGTAGGTGCTGAATCATCGATCAACAAGGGTGAGGCAAATGGGGTTGAAAAAAGCAGTGAAATTCCTACCAGGACTTGGCTACTGGTGTGGGAGTGTCTAGCGGGGAAACTCCAGTCTGTGCCAATTGGAAGTGGGCTGTATTTTCCGTGCCTTGCTACCTAGGAATGCCTTGAAGTTGGCACCACGGTTCAGCCCAGAATACATCTGACTTGATTCACAAAACTCAGCTGAAACGCTCCATCCAGAGATGCAAAGAGAAAATACTACTTTATTTTTATTCCTTTAATCAGAGGGGATGTAGCTAGTGATGAATTTCCAGTTTAGTAATGCATGTTTTTAAATGTGCTATTAAATAAAATACTCATTAACTTCTGTTGATATTTCATTTGACAAATGAAAGAATTTGTTCTTATAGGATTTGAAAAATGTTCCCATGTAGGGTATAATTAATATGCATATAGCAATGAGTCTTCTTTACATTTTGCCCAACCTCATCTCTAGTGCCAGCTACACACGGATGACTTCTTAGTCTCATCCATTCATTTGTGTACTCATATATAGTGTGTATTTATGGGAGTCTATGTTGGAAGTGTTGGAGTATGATCCATGATCTTATGGAATTTGTGTTATACTGGGGAGATATATAGTAAATATACTAACAAACAAGTAAATAAAATAATTTCAGAAAGCAATAATTTCTAGGAAGAGATATAGTGTGTTGGGAGATCTTGCTAAAGTGGTATTTGACTGAGGCCTAAGTTTTGGGAACAGGTAACATGGATAAGGCTTAGGAAAAAAGGGGCATGAGCGCAGAGGAGGAGGCTAGCACAAGGGCTTCAGAAAGAGGCAGAAGATTGTATGGCCACATGCCAGAAGGTCTGGGAATAGACATAGAGCCACGGACAGAGAGAATGACATGCAATAGATTAGGTCAGAGCGTGCAGGATTTGGGCTTCACTGTAGGTGCAGTGGTAAGAATTAGGACAGGGCATGTGGATGTGGCATGAGCTAACTTGTTTCTTTATACTTTTAAGAATACTCAGTGAAGAGAAATAGATTATTGTAGACACATAGATCAATGAAATGGAATTGAAAATCCAAAAATAAACCCTCCCATTTATAGTCAATTGATCTTCAACAAGATGTTAGGATGGACAGGTGGGGGAAAACAGTCTTTTTATCAAGAAGTACTAGATATTCATATAAAAATGAATGCAGTTAGACACCTACCCCATACTCTATACAAAACTTAAATAAAAGTGTATGAAAGCCTGAGTATGGAGGAAAACTAAAAAAGCTTATAGGAACACATACTGGTAAAATCTAACATGGGTTTTGACAATGTTTTCCTGCACATGACACAAAAACCATGTAACAAAGGAAAAGACTGATCAATTGGGCTGTGCAAAAATTAAAAGCTTTCATACATTAAAGGAAAATTTCAAGGAACTGAAAGAACCATACACAGGATGGGAGAAATTATTTGTATATCATTTATCTGATTTGGGACTTGTATCCAAAATATATAAGGAACTATATTGTAGTTTAGTAAGAAAAAGACTGATAATCTAATTTAAAAAGGAGCAGAGGATGCTAATAAATGTTTCTCCAAAGGAAGATATATAAACAGCCAATAGGTACATGAAAAGATCCTCAGGGTAGAGGATTAAAAATGATCGAGTAGAGAACAGTAGCTAAATATAGCCTCTCTGGGACCTGAAATCAAGGTACTTGGAAAACAGCAGCTTGGTGAAGAGAAAAAAGAAGTAGATCTTTGGGAATTGGCAGGAGAGAGCTGGCAGGAAACTTCAGTGTAGCAGCTACAGTGAAGTCAGAGAGATGGAGTACAGTGCAGGAAAAAGAGCAAGCTGTCGTCTTTTCTTGGGGCTGGCACTTCTGCTCTGGTGTGTTGAATCTCCCTGGAGCTTCTTTGGGCTTACCTCATGTCAATGGAAATGAGTCATCCAACCCAGGAGCCCAAGGTTTTTATAAATTGCAAAAGTAATGCGAAGTTTTACTCTGAAAGTGGCTCCTTTCACATGACAGTCTATAGTTGGAGAAGAATCCAGTGCAATACCTGCCTTACTGGAGAATGTTTAATCAGGGGCCACTATGAGAAGTGGTTTATTGCTTAAGGCTGAGCTACAGAATGACTGCATGCAGGGTTTCTGGTATCACTTTACCACAGAGACAGATGGAAGGAGAGTATGGACTTGACATAGTCCTCTGAGAAGTTTAGGCTCAGCCAGGAAGGACACAAGGGTCCCACCCTCCATGGGGAGGAGCCAGGTTTCATGTGTGGCTTTCAGAAAGGGGTTTAATCTCAAAGTACTGGCCTTAGTTCTGAGGACTGGATCCCCCATCTACATACAGTATAGAGCTCAGTGTTCTATTCGTTTTCCCAGCCTTCAATGTGGTGAGTGATACACCTTGGTTTGAATGGTTGGTACAGCTTGGGATCCATGGAGAGAGGGGCCTCTGGTGCAGGGAGAACACTGCATAAAACCACACGCCATAAAACTAAGTGGAGAAACCCAAGATTTGGGGCACACAGAGGGACACAGAACCTAGGAGATGCTGCAGTGACTACAATCTGAAAGGAGGCGCCATTGACCACCAACTATGCCCAGCAGGAAGGTATGGGGCAAGATACAGCACTTACACACAAAAACATGAGTGTGGAAATAAAATAGGTCTTAGCAGTGACTCCCCGTCCCTATCCTATATCTGGTAGAATCCAATACTGCAGATGCTGAAAAGACATCACTCACTCAAAATGATGGAGAGATTTTTCTGGACTCATATTTTTCTTTATCTGTTTCTGGGGGCTGGGAGCTTTCAAAATTTTTATTTATTTTTTTGGTACAAGTTCGCACCGTAAAGCTCAGACTCATAGTGATCCTCCTGTTTCAGCCTCCCAGAACTGGGACTACAGGTGTGGGTCATCACACCTGGCTTTAGGGATCAGCTTGACATGCATTCCCAGGGCTTGACTCTGGGTCCTTGCACTTGCCAGACCTCTGAGGTATCTCCCCAGATCAGGAGTTTTTTCTATTTTTATTTTTTCTTTAGTTTTTATTCTTTTTTTCCTTTGTAATACTTTCATCATCTAATTGTATTAAATTCCTTTCACTTTTTCACAGAACCTTTTAACTCACCTTTCTTTTCTACTCATATTCATTTTCTTTGTTTTCAAATTTTACTTTTTCCAGATTTTTATTGTTAAAGAATGCAAAATAGTGATAGAAAAAAAAACATTCAAAATAATATGAGATTTCATTATGCAAAGTAATAGAAATTCAGCAATGGCTGCAACATTACATGATGCGATCTTCAAGGTAGTTGTTCAAATTATCAGACGTAAACATGCAAGATTCGTTTAAAGAAAAACACAGAATAAAACAATAACAAAGAAATTTTAAGAAACTCAAAAGAGGAAAACAAATCAGTTAAAAATATTCTATGCAT
The DNA here is from genome assembly GCA_004027165.1 of Ctenomys sociabilis. NCBI lineage: Eukaryota > Metazoa > Chordata > Mammalia > Rodentia > Ctenomyidae > Ctenomys > Ctenomys sociabilis. The sequence continues at coordinate 12,276 of PVKA01045101.1, forward strand.
TAACTGCTCCTTTCAAAACTACCTACATCTTCACTACTCTTACAATTAAACTTTATTAACACTTGGATATTTTCTTAATTCTCTGTTATTGTTGAATTCTGCTTTTATTGATGGCATAGTTGTTGCACTTAGTAGACATCTACTGTTCATCAACCTATGGCTTATCTTTGTCTGTATTATAATTGTAGGTCTCTGATCAATAGTTAAAGTTGGTGAAGTGGCAGCTGTTGTTGGTTCATATGGTATGTCAATGCCCATTTAGTCTTTGGCTATTTTCGTTGCTTATTTTGTTATCGTTGCCAGGGTAGCACCGTTCCTATTTATTGGTTCTTTCCCGTGTACCAATATCTGATTTCTCTCTGTGTCATCAATACTACTCTGTGGTTTGTTTGCACAGAATTGTGTCCCATGCCCTGTACACCCGATGCACTGTGCTCTCCAGAGCCCAGGCAGCGGAGGTGGCTGGACCTTGTGTCAGAGGTGAAGACCAACAGTCAGCTATGGTGAGTACACCGCTGAGAAGCAGCCATCAGCTACAGAGATCTCCACCCTGGTGAAAGTCTTTCCACTATCATTGACCTGCAAACTTTGGCCAAAAAGTAAAAAGATATAGATAATAAAACAAAAAAAAAGCAAAATGTCTACAAAATCTAACTTCTGCAAAACATGGCGAAAGCATACAGCTAACTTACACACATAATAAAGAAGAAACAAAACAAAGCCAACTCAATAATATGCTTAGTGTGCTCTTGGATAATGGGCATTTTCCTCTGTCTTTTTTCTCTTATTTTCTGTCTTTTATTTTATACTTTGTTCATGTATTAATCGTTTCATGAAAAAGAAACCATGAGATCATTAAAGCTGTATGCCTGATTCACCTCACTCAATTTCATGCTCTCTTTATAAAATAAATGACCAATAGAGTTATAAAGGGCACTATTAAAGGGTGAACTGAGTTAAAATAGAATAAAAAATGATTTATTAGTTTGGCAAAGAGTTAGAGTCCCTTAAAAGGTACTGAACAAAAATCCAGGAGATGAAAAATTCTTTTGGGCTGGCCAGATATCTCAGTGGATTAAAGCACCTGCTTAGGCAGATTCAGGGACCCAGGTTTGATCCTCAGGGTGTACTGAGATGGAGACTGACACTGGGCATGGTGGCGCAGTCTTATAATCCCAGCATTTGGGAGACTGAAAACAGGAGGCTCATTACAAGCCTGACCTGTGTGGTGAGACTCTGTAGACCCTGTACTAAATACATTTAAAAAATATTCTTTCGAAGACATGGGTACAGAAGTGACTAATATGGGTACACAGTGCCAGAAGTAAAAGATCCTGCTGATGTTGATCAGTTACACAGAGATATCTGGAGATCAACGAAAGAATATGAAAAATGGATCTCAGGGCTGCTAGATGGCATAAAGACGATGACTCAGAGGTTAATGGGGTTCGTGAGAAAACAAAAGACAGCGCAAATGGCATACAATCTGTTTACAGAAATGGTAGCAGAAAACTTTCCAAATGCAGGAGGGAAGAGTTTAAAACACAGATAAGCGAGACCTACAGAGTCCCAGATATCCATGATTGAAAGTAACTTCATGGCATATCATAATCAAAATCCCATAAGTCCCATGTGAATACCAAATCTTAAAGCTGTTAGGGAAAAACAACAAATCACTGACAAAGATAAATCCATTACAACAGAAGAATACCACATGAAGTGTGTGAAGCCCTGTAGGAAGGCATCTTCCAACCCACATTGTTATAACCTAGAATGTGTCTCTTACAATCAAGGAAGAAATATGGTGTTTTCACGACACAAAAACACCTTAAGAAATTCGCAACAGCCAAACTACCATATCAAAATATTCTCAATGATATCCTCAAAAGAGACAATGGAACCAATAAGGTTAAAATGTCCAATAGAATGAACACGTCATGCAAGGTGAGCAATTAAGCAGAAGTGAACAGAAGAAATCAGTTACAGGAAAATAATACGACAGGAATAAGTCAATAACTTTCAGTAATGGCTCTCAATGTGAATGGTTGCAACAGCCCATCAAAAGACACCGAATGACAAATTGGATCAAAAAGCATGACTCAACAGTATGTTGCATGCAAGAAACACATTTAATCCAAAATGGAATTTATGCTCTAAAAATCAAAGGAGAAAAAACGTATTTCCTACAGTAGAAGTTCCCAAAGAAGCAGGAGTAGCTATCCTGTTTTCAAGAAAGATACATTTCAAGCTACACTGATGAGAAGAGGCAAAGAAGGCTATGTATGATCGTACTAATTGTGTCATTTATTACTAATGGAATAAGTGACAGGCATATACCTGTCACTTATTCCAATGTGGCTTAATATTAATATTTGATGCATTCCTTGGAAATAGTATGTATATTTCTGTCCTATGTCATAGTATAAATTTCTAATTAAAGTTTTTGATTTTTTAAAAATATATATATGGTTGTTACAGGATCTCACTATGCAGCTTGGACTCTTAGTGACCCTCTTGTTTTCAGCCTCCTGAGCACTGGTATTACAGGGGGTGCACCACCATGCTGGGACTCTGTGGCCAGCTCAGTGTTCCAGAAGGAAAGACTGGCATGGCGTGTGGTACCAGGATGGAATCCCATTCCTGCACTGGCCTTCGCAGGTGCTTTAGTCTGCTGAGCTATCATGCTGGAGCCTAAAAATTTTGATCTTATCTCAAGTTTTAGTGCTTTATGTCGAGAATACCTTCCCATAGCAGGAACTACACATTGTGGTAGTTTTTCAATGTTTAGTTATGCAACTATCACCATGCCACAACTTTGGAAGTTTTTCTTGACCTGAAAAGAAGCCTTGAGGCTAGGGAGATGGCTCAGTGGAATAAGTGCTCCCTGGCAAGCGCAAGGGCTGGAGTTCAATTCCTGGCTCTGCCAAGAAAAGGAGAAGCCTTGTACCCATCAACCTTCACTGTACACCCTCCATCTCCATAGCTGCACTAATTACATTTTTATAAAGGTGCCAAAAAATTCAGTGTAAAAAGAGAAGTCTTTTCAAGAAGAAATAAACCTTGCCCTAAACTTTATTCATTATGTAGTGAATAAGTCAATGGCAGACATCAATCCTAAAGGCGTTTGCTAAGGTCCTAAGCTAAGACATCTTTTATAACACAGAAAAATGCATTAGTAACTAAATCATAGAACTTTTAGATCTGACAACATAAATATGGTCCATTAAAATAAGTACTGGAAAAGCACTTAGGAAAATGAAAAAAAAAAGCTAGGGATTAGGAGGAAAATGTTTCCAAATTATGTATCTAAGTAAAGATTTGTATCCTGATAATATAAATAATTCTCAGAATGAATGGAAAGGAAAGAATGATAGGCAAGGAAGGAAGGGGGCAAAAGACTTAAAATTTACCAAAGAGGATGTACAAATGATAAATAAATACAAAGGGTATTTGATGTGTTTATTGAGATTATATAAACTAGACTTCAGCAGATGAATTGCAC
>PVKA01045102.1:0-15696 GCA_004027165.1 Ctenomys sociabilis
AAAAAAAAAAAAAAAAAAAAAAAAAAAAAAAAAAAAAAAAAAAAAAAAAAAAAAAAAAAAAAAAAAAAAATAGCAGCTAGAACTATTCTGGTAATAGTGGGAATCCCATAAAGTCATTTGAAGAAGGGAAATAACAAGGAATTAGTATTTTAGTTAAAAAATGAGCCTCTGACAAAGCAAGGAGAATGGATTACTGCAGTTTAAGGTGAAGGTGGGACAGAGAGACAGCGCAGCAGTCTAAGTGCCTGCCTGGCAAGTTCAAGGACCTGAGTTTGATTCCAGGTACTGCACACTGAACCGGTCCCCAAACTGGGCATGGTGGCACATGCCTATAATCCCAGTTCTGGGGAGGCTGAGACAGGAGGATCACTATGAATCCAAACTGTAGAGCAAGGCCCCGTATCAACAACAACCACAAAATAAATTAAAAAAAAATCTTAAAAAAATCAAAAAGGGCCAGCCGGATACCTCAGCAGAGTAAAGCACCTGCTCAGGCAGAGCGCAGTGGCCAGGGTTCCATCTCTGGTGTGTCAGGCCAGCCCCGCCCCCAGGCGCGCTGAGATGGGGATTGAGACTGGGCATGGTGGCGCATGCCTGTAATCCCAGTTTATGGGAGTCTCAGCAGAATCACTACACTTCTGGTCCACACAATGAGACCCTGTAGACCCTGTACAAAAAAAAGATGAAGTTGAGATGCCATTGCAGGACCCCCTGTTCTGACCCAGATGCAGTGAGAGGACTGACTTACTGTCCCCGCCAAATGACAGCAAGCAAACAGTGTCCATCAAACAAAAGTTTTCAAAACACTGAACATCAGGCAACAAAAGACCAAGACCCTTGTGAGAACACCAGACATAAAGGGACAGATGAGCTCTATGGTTTCCTTGTTGTACTACCTTGACAGTTTCCAGGGTGTGTGTGTGTGTGTGTGTGTGTGTGTGTGTGTGTGTGTGTGAGAGAGAGAGAGAGAGAGAGAGAGAGAGAGAGAGAGAGAGAGAGAGAGAGAGAGAGAGAGGTTAATCATCTGTGTCCACTGTAGCAAATATCTGAGATACTGGAGGTTGCCTTCTGTACTAGTAGATACACTGTGTCAACTTGGGAAGTTCAGAAATTTAATTAAGCGACTCAGCAGAGAGTCAGGATTCTTAGTTTGTGAACATCCCCATCCTGTACAAGAGGAGGGCGTCTCAGTTACTCTTCTCTCGTTGCTGGGGCAAATACCTGACACTCAAAATTAGGGAAGGAAAGGTTTGTTTAGCTCATAGTTAGTGAAGATTTCAGTCCACGCTCATCTGCTCCAAGGCAGAGTGGCACATGGCAGAGGGGAGCAGTTCATGCTGACAAAACAGCATGAGCAAAAGGAGGAGTAGCAGTAACACTGGCAACAGAGAGCAAGTCTGACTCCTGGACGTTATATTCAGGATGTCTTGCCCCAGGCCAGGCGTATCACTCACACCCATAATCCCAGCAGCACTTACACCCATAGTCCCAGTAGCTTTTAAAACCATAATCCCAGCAGCACTCACACTATAATCCCAGTGGACATGAGTTAATCACAACCTAGAAGTTTGTCCCGTGACTGCTTCCCTCTGCTACGTGCCTCGCTCTGCCTAGGAGCCAGCCCAGTATGGACTGAAACCTCCACAAACTGTGAGCTGCATAAACCTTTCCTTCCTTAAGTTTGGGTGTGGGGTATTTTGTCCCAGCAACAAGAGAAAAGTAACTGAGACACAGTCCATGACTCAGGGAACTTACTGCTTTTAGGCCTCTGATTGGAAGACAGCACCCCATGGCAAGAGAACCCAGCACAGCAAAACTACTCACCTCGTGGCCAGGACATGAAAGAGGATCCCATCCCATTCAAAGACAGGCTTCCAATGACCTAAGAACTCCCGTTGCATCCCACCCATAAAGCGTCCACCTCCTTCTAAGAGTGCCAACACCAGAGAGCCTCTGGGGACCGCTTAGAATCCCAATTACAACAGGACATGAGACCCAGATGGAAGCCAGTGTTCCCTCTGCACGAGGAGACAGTGCTAAGCGTGCAGGAAGAATAAGACTGCTGAGATCACAGAACAGAGAAAAGTAGCTGATACACAGGCAGGGCCAGAAATAGTACCTCTTCCCACCAGCCAGATGGGAAAATCCCAGAATTCATGGCATCGACTTGATTCATCTGCGAGGTTTTCTCTCAGTACTAGATAATATTAGCCTTAGACGAAACGCTCCTTTAGAGCAGCCTAACAAATCATGAAAGGATCATCCTTTTCCCAAGTTACTTAACTTTATCCCAGAATGAAGCCCAACAAGACTTACGGTAAGCAAGACTATCTTATCCACTCCATTTGCCCTAAATCTGGACAGTCTCTCAAAACTCTTCCTGGGAGGGAGCAGGTCTGACTGTTCTGTGTCTGTGTCCCTTTGTGGCAGTATACCCAGAACGAATAACCGGTGAAGAAGAACAGCAATTAATTTCTCACGGTCCTGGGGCTGCGAGATCAAGGTGTAAGCACTTCAGTTCTCTGGGGAGGGCTGCTCCCTGCTTCCTTCATGGCCTTGCTCCTGCAGCCTCTGACGGGAGGAGCACTGCATGTCCACATGGTGAAAGGCAGCAGGGCAAATCAGCCCCGCCTGTGCAAAGCCTCTTTTATTGGAGCCTTAATTCCTCTTTGGAGGGGAAGTGCTTTCAGGACCTAGGTGCCCCTCTTAAAGGCCCCACCCTGTAACACCATCCCATTAGCTCTTAATTTGCAATGTCTGGGAGGCGGGGAGATAGCTCAGTAGAATAAATGCTTGCCTGGCAAGTACAGGGTCCTGAATTCAATCTCCCGTATCACAAAAAAAAAAAAAAAAAAAAAAAAAAAAAAAAAAAAAAAAAAAAAAAAAAAAAAAAAAAAAAAAAAAAAAAAAAAAAAAAAAAAAAAATTCAATGTCTGGATCTTGGAGGGGACACCTGAAAAACATAGCAGCCTTTCTCCAGGTACATGATCACAATCAGATTGTTTCTGGGTCTGTGGCTTTGGTTACTTATGATCATTCTTAAGTACAATTGGCCAGAGCAGGGAAGGCTAGTTCCAGGAAAATAATCTAGTGTGTTCTTTCTTTCTTCTTCACTATTTTCCTTTAATGTACCAGCTGTACAACAAACATTCTATTAGGAGAAAAAGATGCAGTCAATAATAAGCAAAAACAGGTGCAAACTGTTCCTCTGTAGGGTAGGGCTGTGGGAGATTAACGTTAATCTAACATTTAACTTAATGATCATACAATAGAAAATAAAAGACGTGCTCTCATAGAAATGGCTGTCTCAGGGCTGGCCAAATAGCTCAGTGGATTAAGGCACCTTACAAACAGGCCAAAGGGCCAAGGGTTCGATCCCCAGGCCTGCTGTGCCCCCTCCACCCACATGCTGAGATGGTGATTGAGACTGGGCGTAGTAGTGTGCACCTGTATCCCAGCTCTTGGGAGGCTATAAACAGGTGGCTCACTAAGAGTCCAATATAGCAGTGAGACCCTGAGCACCCTGTAGACCCTTCCCTAAAGAATACAAAAAAATGAAATAAAAAGAATTAGATGTCTCCAGCAGAGTGCACAAGAGGCTAGTCTGACTCAGAGGTCTCTGGGGACACACAGCCTGCAGGCTCCTGGACTGAGTGCACAGCAAGCAAGGCTCTGCCCTGTGTAAATGGCTTGTAGCCAGAGACAGTCTCTGCCATACCTTAAAAAAGCAGTTCTGTTCTGAAAATAAGACTTCTCTGTTTCATAATTCAACTTGAAATAAGCATAAATTTACTAATGACTTCACTTATGCCTGTTTGTGGTATCAGTACACATCAAAGAAAGAAAGAGAAGCCAGGCATGGTGGTGCAGGCCTGTAATTCCAGCACTTGGGAGGCTGAGGCAGGAAGATTGTTGTGAGTTCGAGACCAGCCTGAGCTACAAAGTGAGCTTAAGGCCAGCCTGAACTGCATAGTGAGACCCTGTCTCAAAAAGACAAAAAAAGCCGGGCGTGGTAGCGCAGGCCTGTCATCCCAGCACTTGGGAGGCTGAGGCAGGAGGATTGTTGTGAGTTCCAGACCAGTCTGAGCTACAAAGTGAGCTTAAGGCCAGCCTGAATGGCATAGTGACACCCTGTCTGAAAAAGACAAAAAAAAAAAAAAAAAAAAAAAAAAAAAAAAAAAAAAAGACAAACAAGAAAGAAAGAAAGAGAAAATTTAAGATATAGGCTAATGGGGTCACTTACTTTCTCAATAATACAAATGATTATAATATATGTTTTGTTTTTCCATTTCAGCTGATATACCTAGAAGTTGGATAGAAATTCTGCAGTAAAAACTATGTTAAATTTTATCAAGATTTAGCTTTCATTAGGATATTAATAAGATTAGTGTTATATGACTCAAGGGATAAAAGTTTAAGAACTTTATCCTAACTGGGTGATTCTCTCTGAAAAATAATTTACATAGGATTTGCATGAACTACAGGAGCCAAGATAGATATTTTCATAATTATATGCATAATTATTAATTAGCGATGACACCTTAAAATTTGTCTACTAAATAGATACTTGTGTTTTAATTCATACAATAATATCTTTAAAAATTCAGCAATATATTGTTAGATATAAGATAAAATAGTCATGAAAATGCAGATCAAAATTTATAATTGCTTTTAGAAACATTTCTTATGTATAAATACCTTTTTCACATAAAATTTACCACTTTACCACATGTAATTACGTGTAGTATTAGTACAAAGTTTAAATATATCATTGGGACTTACTTATAAATTCATAGGATTTGGAGAAAACACTTTGGAAAGGTATTCATCACTCACCCAGTTTTAGATCCCTCCACCAAAGAGATTTCTCAAAAACTTGTGAGATTTGCTTTTGGAGTAATCACTATAGCAAAAAAAAAAAAAAAAAAAAAAAAAAAAAAAAAAAAAAAAAAAAAAAACTAAAAACAAAACCCCAAAATAGAGGAGTAATGATGTGTGATGTCTACAGTATGGAATGCTTGTTCCTGAGTACTCAGGCGGATCATTTCCAAAAGTCCAATCTCAAAAGCTAATGACATTTAATCTACACTCCCACTCCCAGCCCCATGCCACCAACCTTCCGCTTTCTGTCTCACAAAGAAGGGCTTGACCCAGTTAGTTCCAAGTAGCAAACTGTGGGATAAACGTCACATGTGTGGTTTAACATTTAGTCCTGGTACATAGTAAGGGTTTTCTAGTACATACTCAGTACAGTCATCTGCTGAGTGTATTGTAACTAATTTTTAACAGTTTTTTCCTCCTTCTGTCATTTTGCAAAATACTACTATATTCTGAAGAGTTGCAGAGTTCCATTCTTATGGTGCTTTGTTTAAATTCCCCCCACCTCTCTTCTTTTTTCTTTTTGTACCAGGAATCGAATTCAGGTCCTTCCAGGTGCCTGGCAGATACTGGACCATTGAGCTACATCCCTAGTCCTGAAACCATGAATAATGTTGGCGTTATCAATGAAAACACTTTGTAATTCGCCACCTCATCTATTGCTTCTTTCTGTGGGTATCAATACCATCATCTTATAAACTCAGAAGTCCCTGAAGGTCTCTCTCTTCTGTTGGAGAGCAGGCTGTGTGGGATTAAGCTGCTGAGCAAAGGGACCTCAGACTACGTTGGAAAATAGCTGTAACACAGTGCCCTGTAGCCACGGGGTTGTGGGCTGCTGACACTCCCCACTTCAGAGAAATAAAGCTGCCAGCCTTAGAGATCAAACAGTTCTCCGAATAGGCGAAATTTACTGCCTTTGTTTCTCAGAGCCCTTGCCATGTTTGTGGGCTTTCATCTCTCCTTCCTGTACCCTCCCTATGTCTGTGGAGTAATATGGGTTGTCCAGAGAAATTCTTTGTCTCAACTCTCACAGAGTCTTTACTCCTGAAAGAGAGTTCTGGCTTTCCTGGAACCTCAGATCTCACACAACCAGTCTCTTTTATTTAAACCATTCACCATCCTCTCAATTAGGAGATGGGGGGGGCAGGCAAAGACCCCAATACTCTTCAAGTTTGCATATGCCCATTTGGGTTTAAAATTATTGCGGCAAAAGTCAAAGAAGTTTCATTTCATCCTAGGCATGTCCCTATTTCTCTTTTTTTTGATATGGTTTTAAAATGTGAGTGTGAGAATTGGATGCCATTTATCTTTGAGATTAGATTTTTTGAGATTGATCAGGTTGCCAATTAAAGAGCAAATCTTTTTTCTAGTCATTTATACATATGACTTTTTGTGCTATGGATGTTTCAAAGGAGAAACAAATGTAAATTTCAGAAGTTTGGTAAAGCACCAATTTCTAGAAGAGCTAAGGTGGAACATGCTCAGAAATTTTGCTATTTGCCTCTTTTATAGATTTAGCTGCAAATGAAAATTTCAAACGTATAAGACTGAATTTGAGAACTCTGCCATTCACCATTTTCTTTCTGGCGAATGTTGTCCAAATGAATTAATCACGCAAACAGGAAAGATACAACTTGAACCTGAAACGTTTTTTCTATTTTTAAGTTGTTGGCTAGATATAATATTTTAAGCAAGACACTGCTATTTCATTTTAAGGCAAACCTAATAATTTAGAAATGACACCGTTTTCATAAGTACCCTTTTAGGAGCTTGTTTTGGAGGAAGGAAATATCCATGAGAGTATGACTGAGCAAGGAACGTGGCAGTCCTCTCGCTTTACCAAGTACTTTCTGCCTTGCACTTAGCTAATTTGATTGCTGCTGTATACAACCTGAACTGTAGTGATTTATCCGTATTTTAAAATTTTCTTTATAAAGTGTATTATGAGAATTTTGAGCACACAAATAAATATACCATTTAATTAATATAATGAGTGAATGTCAGAATAATCATATATGAAGTAGACGTTCATGAAGTCTACTGGAGTCTCCTGTATACTTCTTCTTGGACTCTTCCCTCTCGCAGCCCTGAAGAAGACCTACTAATTTTAGTTATTTATTTTTTGTATTTTAGGGAAGGGTCTACAGGGTGTTCAGTGTCTTACTACTAGATCGGACTTACAGTGATCCGCCTGTTTACAGCCTCCCAAGAGCTGGGATTACGGGCTTACAGGCACATGCCACCACGCCCCATCTTAATTGCTGTCTCAGTGTGCCCCAGGGGTGGGGCTGGCATGGCAGGCCAGGGATCGAACCCCCGGCCCCTGCAGCTGTTTGCAGGTGCTTTAATCTGCTGAGCTATTTGGCCAGCCCTAGACCTACTAATTTTAATAAAATTACTTTGACTTTCTTGATTTCACTTGTATATAGGTAACTTTTACGTGCTAAATTTTGTCCTTGAAATTCACCTGTGGGCTGGGGATGTTAGCAAGAGCGCTTGCCTAACATGACTGAGGATGTGGGTCCAATCCCAAGAAAGAAGTGAGAAGAGATTTAAACAAGATGGAATCCAAGATGTTCAGCTCATCAAAGGCAAACCCAGAGGCCAATGAGGTGAAACAATCCCAAAGCCACCCACTTGGACTCTGTGAAGTGGTAGTAACAGAAGTAACAAAACAAATGAACCAGGCTCCAGAAAAAATACAGTCAGAAATAATGTTTCAGATAACTACAGAAATGATGACCATACTGAAAGACATGCTTAGTGACATTGGAGAAAATACAGATTAATGGAAAAAAATGCTTAGGAAAATTATAGAAATCCTGAATGGGGTTAGATCCCTGGCCAGCACCACATAGTGCACCAGCCCCACGCCTGGGGTACGCTGAGATGGTCAATGAGGCTGGGTGTCGTGGTGTGCACTGGTAATCCCAGAACTTGGGAGGCTGAAAACAGGGGGATCACTAGGAGTTGGATCTGTGTAGTGAGCCCCTCTATACCCTTTACTACTACTCTTCCTCCTCTTCTTCCTCTTCCTCCTCCTCCTAATAATAATAATAATAATGGAAACCATGAATGACCAACATAGGAAAGAAGTGCATGAAACCAATTCTTATAGATATCCAGGAGATTAAACATTCTACTGAAAGTATGTGCAGCAAAATGAGCCAACGTGAGGACAGAGCCTCAGAAGAGATTCTTAGAAGACAGGATTGCAGTTAGTGATCATGAAAGGAAAGAAATTTCTTAAAATAGCAAAGGACCATGGAAAATCCATCCAGCAGCTATGAGATGATGTAAAGAAGCATAACATAAGATTGACTGGGCTCAAGAAAAAAGTAGCAGATAGTCCAAATAACATTAAAAACAAACAAACAAAACACAACTTCACAGATGTCATGGCAGAAAACTTCCCTAGCAGGGAAAAAAAGAATTTGATATACAGATATGTGACACATATAGAACTCCAATTAGTAATGATCAAAAAGCTATAGCAAGGCATATAATGTTCAAGATCCCAGGTATTTAACCCAAAAAGCACTGTATTAAAAGCCACGAGAAAAAAGATACCAACCACCTGTACAGGAAAGCCCATCAGAATCAGAGCAGACTTTTCAAAACAAATGCTCAGCTCAAGGAGAGGTTGGAGTGAAGTGTTTCAAGCCATAAAAGAACCTCTCACCCAGACTGGTGTACCCCAAAAAATTCTTTAAAAGCTGATGGAGAAATAAGATGCTTCTATGACATTAACTTAGTGCATGGTGATACAAAGAACACCTGAGGAAATTCATGAACACAACGCCAGTGCCCCAAAAGGTTCTGAAGGACACACTAGGAAGAAATAATGAGGACTACAACTCCATTAACCCCAACAGAATGGACCTACCAGGCAAGGCAAACAGTGAAATGGAGGAGGGGGTGAGCCAATAACAGAAAATAATATCTCAAACATTAGTCAATATATATCAGTTATAACTTCCAATGTTAATGGTCTCAATTTATTAATAAAAAGAAACATACAGGCAGAATGGACCAAGAAGCAAGATCCAAAAAATATGCTGCATGTAAGAAACATATTTAACTCAAAAAGAAATTCATGGGAAGACTGAGAGTCAAAGGATAGGGGAAAATACTCCATGTGACAGAAACCCAGAAAAAAGCAGGGGTAGCCAATTTGTAGACAATTTGTAGAGCAGATTTCAAGTCAAGACTGATTAAGAGAGACTAAGAAGGTCACTATATCCTTGTAAAGAAAACAATCCAAGAGGAAGAGATATTAATTATAAATATATATGTACCAAATACCAGGACATATAAAACTATATATAACAAACTATATAAAAACAATATTCACAAACTCTATAAAGCTATATAAAACAAATATTAGCATATATGGAAATCAAATGAGCGCTAATACAATTGTAATGCGGGACCTCAGTATCTCACTGTCCCAAATAGACAGATCAACTAGACAAAAAATCAACAATGGAACATGAGAACTGGACCAAACTTTTGAACAAATGGGCTTAGTATACATCTACAGAGTGTCCCACTCCACATAAGAATACACATTTTTCTCATTTGGATAAGGGACATTCTCTAACATAGACCACATAGCTCATAGACCATGCTGAAGTAAAATAAAAGGAACTGAAATTATCCCATGCATATCATCAGAAATAGTGCAGTGAAATTAGAAATCAATGGCAAAAGAAGTCGCAAGAACTTCATACAAACATGGAAACTAAATAAAACTCTTAAATAACCAATGGGTCACAGATAAAATTAAAGAAAAAAATTAGGAAGCTTTATAAGTAAGCCCTAACGTCAATGCTAAGTACTAAAACTTAAAGAACACGATGAAAGCAACCCCGTGAGGGAAATATAGGATGAGTACCCACTCAAGAGAACAGGGGGAATGCAACTAGACAACTTAATGTGGAATCTCAAACTGCTAAAAAAAGAACAAGAGAAACACAAAGCTTGTACAAGGGAGAAAAGTATAAAGATCATGCCAGAAATTGGTGCAGTGGACACTAAGAAATAAAGATAAAGAATCAATGAAGCGCAAGGTCCTGAGTTCAATCCCCAGTATTGCAAACAACAACAACAACAACAATGAACTGAAGTGTCGGTTCTTTGAAAGAGTAAATAATATAGGTCCTTACCCAACCATATAAAAAAAGGAGAACATTCAAATCCATGCAATTGGGAATGACAAGGGTGAGATCACAATAAATCCTGCAGAAATGTGAAAGATCGTCTATAACTTCTTCAAGGATCCATATTCTTCTTTCTTCTAATTTTTAATTTATTTTTTTTATTTATTGATACAGGGTCTTGGGCCATGCAGCTTGGACTTGTAGTGATCCTCATGTCTCAGTACTGGGATTACAGGCATGTGCCTCCATGCCAACTTAAGAATATACACTCTAATAAGATGAAAAATGAAGCGTCAGGGAGATAGCTTAGTAGAATAAGTGCCTGCCTGGCAAGTGCAAGGTCCTGAGCTCAATCCCCAAGACCACAAAGGAACAAACAAAATAAAACCCAAACCAAAAAAGATGAAAAAATGCGGAAGAAAGGGCCGGCCAAATAGTTCAAGGATTAAAGCACCTGCAAGCAAGCGCAGGGGCTAGGGGTTCGATCCCCGGGGCCTTCCATGCCAGCCCCATCCCCTGGGGCACACTGAGACAACAATTGAAACTGGGCATGGTGGCGAGTGCCTATAATCCCAGCTCTTGGGAGGCTGTAAACAGGCAGATCACTACAAGTCCTGTAGACCCTTCCCTAAAAAAAAATACAAAACAAAATGCAGAAGAAAAGGAAAGATTCTTAAATACATATGAATTGCCAAAGCTTCATCAAAAAGATATACAAATTCCAAACAAACCAGTATCAGTCAAGGAAATTGCAGATGTAGTTAAAAACTTACCAAAAAGAAAATCTAAGTCCTTCATGGACTCACTACTGAATTCTACAAGAAAGTTAGAGAAGATATAATATGGCTAGTTCTCAAACTCTTTGATGAAATTGAATGGGGTGAAATACTCAAATTCATTCTTGGAGGCAAGCATTACTCTGATACCAAAAGCCAGAGCATGACTCAACCAAGAAAGACAAATACAGGCCCATCGTCCTAATGAACATCAATATAAAGTCCTTAACAAACTACTGGCAAACTGAATGCATCAAATCATCAAGAAGGTTATACACCACGACCCATTAAGATGCATCCCATAGATTTAGGAATGCATACACAAAGGGAAATATCACATTTAAAAAAAATCAATTGAAAATCTGTTTCTTTCCAGGGAGATGGCTCAATGGAATAGGCACTTCCTTGGCAAGTGCAAGGGCCTGAGTTCAATCCCTGGTTCCACCAAAAATAATCTTCATTAAAAAAAAAAAAAATATATATATATATATATGTTTGTTGAAAAATAAATAAATAAATGTAATATGACATATTGATGGAGCCAAGGACAAGAAACTGAAAGGTTTTTCTCTAAAATCAGGACCAAGACAAGGATGTCCACTCTCACCACTCTTATTTGATATAGTTCTAAAAATGTCTGTAGCAATTAGACAAGAGATAGAAATAATAGGAATAATGAAAGGAAAGGAAGAAGTGAAGTGATTGTTATTTGTGGACGACATGATCCTGTATATAGAAGACCCCTAAAACTTCTCCAGAATGCTTCTAGGTTTAATATCCAGATTCAGTAGCATAGCTGGATACAAAGTCAACATTTAAAAAGTACCAGCATTCCAGTAAACAAATAGCAAACTCACAGAAAAAAATTGGAGAAACAACATCATTCACGGGAGTATGCCCCAAACTGCAATACATAGGAATCAGTCTAACAAAGGAAGTAGAAAACTACAGTATTCTGAAGAAGGAAATTGAAAAGGATATCAGAAGATGGAGAGATATCCTTCACTCATGGGTAGAAAGAACCAACACAGGGAAAATGGCCACACTTCCAAAATTGATATGCAGACTTAGTGTAAGCCCAATCAAAATTTCAACAGCATATCTCACAGAACTAGAGAAAACAATCCTAAAATTTATTTGGAGCCAGAAGAGATAAAAAAAAAATAGCAAGGTCAATTCTGGGAAACAAAGGCAAAGCATGGTGCATCCTAATACCTAACTTGAAACTGTACTGCAGAGTTACTATGCTATCAACATCATGGTACTAGCAAGCAAAACAAAACAGACCTGCAGACCGATGGAACAGTTAGAATATGCAGAAACTACTCAGACACACTCAGGCCAAACACATTCACTGGAAGAAAGATAACCTCTTTAATAAATGGTGCTGGAAAATTTGGCTTTTCACCTGCTGAAGATTAAAACTAGACCCATATCTTTCACCAGGCACCAAAGTAAAATCCTGGAATTCTGCCTCCCCCAGTATGCAAGACTGCTTCTGTCATGCGGCCGGAGGTACCATAGGAGCATATGAAACAAACTTACAAAGGAAAACAAGCTCCCCAACATTAAGCAGTTCCACTTTTAACTTTCCCCTTCCTGTGGCTGTTAAGTTACAAAACTGTCACAGTTTGACCACTTTTGCTCTCCTTCTATAAACCCAATTGCCCACCCACTAGATTTATGCCATTAGGTAGACCAAACCCTAATGGATTATGCCATTAAGGTTACACCAACATGTGTAAAAGTAGAGTGCTTCCTTTGTTTGAAAGGTGCTCAGCTCTTTGAATCTACTGGGCTGGTGTGCACCTAAATAAAGCCTGCAGTGTCTGGTTTCTCATGTGGACCTAATTTTTTTCCTTGTTAATATACCTATTTGCTTTGCATATCTTGTACCATTAACTTATTGTTTTAATTAATGATTAATGAATTAACCTTTCAAATGAATCTTGATTTTTCTTTCTTTTTTTAAAAATGTATTTTGTAGAGGGTCTCTCTATTTAGCTTGAACTCGTACTGATCCTCCTGTTTCTGTCCCCCCACCCCCGCTCGGATTACAGGCATGCACCAACACACCTGGTCTTGGTTGACTGGCTCAGTGCACCCAGGGCTGGGGCCAACGTGGCACGTGGTACCAAGGCTGGAGCCCAGGTCCTCGCGCTTGTCTAAGCAGGCGCTTAGTCAGCTGAGCTATCTCATCAGCCCACTGAATCTTGACTTCTAGCCTGTTAGATCTTTATATCTCAGAAGGTATTTTCTCTTTCATAGATATTTTATTTTTATTTTTTGTAATTTTAGGGAAGGGTCTACAGGGTGTTCAGGGTCTCACTACTAGTTCTGACTCATACTGACCCGCCCATTTACAGCCGCCCAAGAGCTGGGATTACAGGCTCACTCCACCACGCCCAGTCTCAACTGCTGTCTCAGTGTGCCCCGGGGCTGGGAATGGATACCCTGGCCCCTGAGCCTGCTTGCAGGTGCTTTAATCCACTTAGCTATTTGGCTGGCCCTCCATAGATATTTTAATATCAGTTTCTCAAGTTTTTATGTTGTAATTATATTGAATATAATGGTCAATTTTGGAATGTTTTATGACAGATTCCTCCTCCCCATTCATAGGGCATATTTTTGCATTTGAGTCTTTAAAAGCATCTGTTTAAAAATTTTACAGATTTTCTTTTTTTTTTCAGTTTTTATCCTTATTTGTACTTATTTACAATACAGGACCAGGGATCTAGCTGAGTGGCATAAGCACCTGTCTGGCAAGCGTGAGGTCCTGAATTTGATTCCCAGAAACACAAAACAACAACAAGAACAATGAATACTACATAGTGATTACATTCCTTATACGAAGTTGTTACATATACATAATACATCTTAACTCTGTTTTCATTCTCTTTTTTATTTTTTAAAGAAAATAAAAAATAGTAAAAAAAGAACACATTAGAAATGATATGGAATTTCACTAAAAAAAAATGATAAGAATTCAACAGTTGTTATATTGTTGTCTTCAGATTAGTTGTTCAGATTGCCAGACACAAGCATGCAAAATTGGTTAAAAATTTAAGAAAATGATTTAAGCATTAACCATTTTTTCAATAGACTAGTAGAGATCAGCATTACAATTATACAAGCTATCTTGTATATATACTTTTTCTCTTTCCTTGTCTTTTTCCTTTCTTTTCTCCTTTCCCTCATCCCAGTTGGTCCTTCCCTTTGAACAGATTCTTTCCCTTTCACAGTATCTATTATACCATTGAAATTTTATTTATTATTTCATATTCTTACTCTAGAAGACAATACCATGTTTACACACACAGATCTGATTTATTTCACTTAGGGTATGGTCTCGATTTCCATCTATTTACCTATAAAAGCCTCAAGTGTATCTTTTTTATATCTGAGTAATAATCTCTTGTACAAAAATTCCACATCAGCCGGGCGTGGTGGCGCAGGCCTGTAATCCCAGCACTAGGGAGGCTGAGGCAGGAGGATAGTTGTGAGTTCAAGACCAGCCTGAGCTACAAAGTGAGCTTAAGGCCAGCCTGAACTGCACAGTGAGACCCTGTCTCAAAAAGACAAAAGAAAAAAAAAAATAAAATAAAAATACCACATCTTTTTTATCCATTCCTCAGTTGATGGGCATTTGGATTGCTTTCAAGATTTAGCTAGGACCAATTGCACTGCTACAACCATTCTTCTCTCCCCCTCCTACTTCTTGAGCCTGTTCCCATTTGCAAAAGACCCATCTCCCTAGTTTATATTATCTACCTTTTTATTTTGTTCTTTGTATTTTGGGTTTCTCACATTGGAAAAGCCATGCAATGTTGAGCGTTTGACTTAGTTCACTGAACATTCTAATCCCCAGAAGCAACACTTTTCCTACAAATGACTCAAGAGCATCCTTCTTTATTGTGTAGCAGTACTTCCTTGTGCATAAATGCCATCCTTCCCTCACCCAGTCATCTACTGAACATATAAGGTGCTTCCAAGATTTAGCTATCACAAATTCTGTTGCCACAAATATGGGTACATATGGCCACTTTTTTCGTTGCCCATTTTTTCATTGGGTCTTTTATCTTGTGGAGGGTAATTTTTTTGAGTTCTTTATGTATTCTAGGTATTAGCCCTCTAAGCAATGGCTGGCAAACATTTATTTCCCATTATATAAATTGTCCTATCACTCTGTTGGCACTTTCCTTAAATGCACAGAAATTTAAAATTGATATGCTCCCACTTGTTGCTTTTTGTCATTGTCATTGCTTGTGCAATTGGGATTCCACTCAGAAAGCCCTTACCTACCTAGGCTCATGTCTTCAAAAGTTGTACTTTTTTATCTTCCAGCAAGTTAAGTAATTTTAGTTTATTTGTGTGTGTGGGATGTACCTAGGACCAAACACAGGACCTTGCCCTTGTTGGGCAGGCATTTATGCCCTGAGCTACCTTCCTGGTTCCCTCTGATACTGTTTTAACATTTAGATCTTTTTTTTTTTCTTAACATTTAGATCTTTGATCCATTTTTTTTTTTTTTAGTTTATATTTGGGTATAGATTTAATCTTCTGCATGTAGATAGCCAGTTTTTCCAGCCAGTTATTCCCAATTGCACAATCAATTACAACAACAAAAAATATACTAGAGGAAAGAGGATTTCTTTCCTCTAGCATATGTTTTTCTTTCTTTTTAAAATTTTATTTATTTATTTTTTATTTTATTGAAGTACAAATATCAATGAGACAGTTTTAAGACACCTTAACAGAATGGATTTGATCAATTAATACATTGCAAACTGTTTTCATAATGTTTTGGTAGTTTTAAGACACCTTAACAGAATGGATTTGATAAATTAATACATTGCAAACTGTTTTCATAATGTTTTGGT
>PVKA01045103.1:0-15745 GCA_004027165.1 Ctenomys sociabilis
GGCTTTGGTGGGTTTTCTGGGCTCACAAAAGGATAGTGGATGATCTTATTCACTGAGTTGGCTGTACTGAACCGGCCAGGTTGTGCTGGGTCCTGGTCTCCAGGCCGTAACCCAAGAAGGCTGGGAAAGGTCCCTCTGGTGCAGTGGGCCTGGAGCCCTCACTCATAGGCCAGGCTGTGCTGGGTTTCAGTCCATAGCGTGGGACCATGGATTGCTGAGAAATGTCCCTCCGGTGTGGCATGCTAGGAGTTCTCACTCCAGGCCGACCTGCACTGGGTCTGGGGCTGTGGGGTGGGACCGGTAATCACCTGGAAGTTTTTCTCTGGCACAGTGTGCCTGGAGCTATCACCCGGCCACGGGAGGTGATGGGCAGCTTAATCCCTGGGAAATGTATCTCAGGCACGACGGGCTTGTGGTTCTATACTCACTGACCTTTGATGCCCAGAGAATCGGGGAAATTCCCACTCAATCAGTGGGCTTTAGGTCAGGAGATCTGGGGAGGTGTTGGTGAGTGGGTGCTGAGGTTTCAGGCCAGTCACTGGCTTGGAGGGGTTGGGGACAGGGATCCGCGTAGCACGTGTGGGAAGAACCCAAAGGCTCTCCCTCAGACTCACCACATTCTCACTGATCTGGGAAGCCTAGTGAGTCCTGTAAATTCGCTCTCGCTGGGAGAGCTTGGCGTGGGATCCAGGAGGCCGCTGGATTCAGCCACTGTCTCTGGCCGGTGTCAGGGGCTAGGCAGGTGCGGGTACGATGGAGCAGGATGGCGGAGTTGGCTGCACTGTCTCTGGCCAGTCTCAGGGGCTGGGCTGGTGCGGGCGGGATGGAGCAGGATGGCGGAGTCGTAGCCTTACTTTTTATACCTGATTTTTATACTTTTCTGTTAGATGGTTAAGACCAAAATAAAGCAAGACCTATATAAGAAGAAATGTAACTTTTGTATGTGATTTACCCTGAAACCCTGCACAACAGTTTACAGATCTTTTGTCAGAGTTAACCCTGTGAATGAGTCATGGCCTTTGCTTGACCAATATAGTGTCATAATTTTCTTAGTATAGTACTTTTACTTCCTTTGGTAGATTAATGCCAAAGTGTCTCATTTTTTGCATGCTATTATGAGGGGTGTTGTTTCTCTAATTTCTCTCTCAGTGCATTTGTTGTTTGTGGAGAGGAATGCTATTTATTTTTGACTGTTGACTTTGTATTCTGATAAGCTACTGAGTTTGTTTATTAATTCTATTTCTCTTTTCTTTTTTTTTTTTTTTTTTGAGGACCTGGGGATTGAACTCAGGCCATTGCCCTTGCCAGGGAAGTGCTTATTCTGTTGAGCTATCTTCCTCGCCCCTGTTTATTATTTCTAGCAGTCTCTTGGTGAAGATTTTCAGATCTTTCATGTAGATTATTATGTCATCTGCAAAGAATAATTTCACTTTTTCTTTTCCAATTCTTATTCCTTCTATTTCTCTCATGTCTAATTGTTGTGGCTAATGTTTCTAGAACATTATTGTCTAGGAATGATAATAATGAATATTCTTTTCTTATACTTGATTTTGGAGTGAATGCTTTCAGTTTTTTTTTGCAGTAAGAATGTTGGATGTTGGTTTGTCATAGATGGCTTTTACCAGATTGTGGTAAAGACCATGTATCCCAATTTTTTGTAAGCTTTTTATCACGAATGACTGTTGGACTTTGTCAAAAGCTTCTTTTGCATCTATTGTAATGATCATGTGATATTTGTGTTTGCTTTTGTTATTATGCTATATTACATTTATAGATTTGTGTATGTTAAAAGGTCCCTATGAGCAAACACAATGGATTTTGAGGTATAATGTTCTTAAAAATTTGCTGCATTCTGTTTGCTAGTATTTTATTGAGTATATTTGCATATATGTTCATTAGGAATGTTGGTCTGTAGTTCTCTTTTCTTAGTTGGATGTTGCTTCAGTTTTGATATCAGTGCAGTACTTGCTACCAGAAATGAGTTAGGGAGAATCCCTTCCTTTTCAGTTTTGTTGACGAGTTTCAGAGGTATTGCAATTAAATCTTCTCTAAATTTCTTTTTCGATATGAATCCATCAGGGCATGGGGTTTTCTTTGCTGGGAAGCTTTGGATTACTTTTTCAGTTACATTGACTGATATTGGGTTGGTCAATTTTTTTATCTTCTTTGTTCAATTTTGATCATTCATATGTATTAAGAATCTCTCCATGCTATGAGAGTGAGGATTTTCAAGAATGTACTAATAATCTTCTGAATTATTATTTCTGTTGTAATTTCATCATTTTCATTACTTATTGCATGAATTTGAGGGTTTTCCTTCCTTTTGTTGATAAGGTTGGCTAGAAGTTTATCAATTTTATGTAATCTTTCAAGGAACCAACTCATTGATTCCTTATTTCTTTGTATTACTTTCTTTGTCACAATTGCATCAATTTATGCTATGATCTTTATAATTTTTCCTTTCTTTGCCTTTGGGTTTGACTCACTCTTCTTTTACTATAAGCTTGAGGTACAGTATTAGGGTATCTATTTTTTCTCCTTCCAAATGCTGGAGTTCATTGCTATAAATTTCTTTCTGTGGTCTGCTTTTTTTGCATCTCACAAATTCTGTTTACCTTTTTTGAATTTTCTTTGTATTGTAGATATTGTTTAATTTGTTCCTTAATTTTATCTGTGACCCAATAGTTGTTCAGGAGGGTGTTACTTAATTTACATATGTTTATGGAATTTTACAGTTTTTTTTGTCACTAATTTCTAATTTCATTGCACTATCATCAGATGATGTGCATGAGATAATATCAATTCCCTTGAATTTACTTAAGCATATTCTATGGACTAGTATGTGGCCCATTTTAGAGAACAACCCATGTGCGACTGAAAAGAATGTGTATTCCACTGTAGTTATATCTCAGTTACTCTTCTCCTGTTGCTGGGACAAATATTTGACACCCGAAATGAAGGAAGGGAAGGTTTATTTAGCGCAAAACCCGTGGAAGTTTCAGTCCATACTTGGGTGTCTCCAAGGTAGAGTGACACATGACAGAGAGCAGCCTTTCATGGTGGTGTAAAAGAGCAGATAACTTGAGAAAATGGGAATAATGGCAATGTAGTGCTAGTTTGTTTTCCTTAAGTTGCATTTGACCTATCTGCCCCAGGCTGGGTGCAGTACTCACACCAATAATCCTAATGGATCATGAACTGTAGAAGTCCACCCAATGAATGTGTGAGGCTTTGGGGGTACACGTAGACATAACAACTTGGGTTGAGCACTTTGCAAATGTCTACTAAGTACATTTGTATAAACATTTGATTTATTTTTGCTACTTCTTTGCTAATTTTTTGTCTACTTGATCTATGTCTTTATGACAATGGTCTCAAAATTCCCGTTTGTGGTTTTTGTTATTTGATTTTCTGTCTCCTCTAAAATTTGTCTTACAGAGTTGGGTGCTTCCATATCTGGTTAATACATATTTATGATTGTTATTTCATCCTCCTGAAGTTTTCCCATAGGTATGTAGTAACAACCTTTATATCTTTTGATAATTTTATTTTGAAGTTCTCAGTGTCTGAGAACAGAATAGCTACTCTTGCTTTTTTCTAAGTTCTTGGTGAAAGGAATATTCTTTTCCATTCTTTGATTTTCAGCCTATGAACTTCTTTTTAAATTAAATGACTTTGCTGTATACAATATATTGTTGGATTATGCTTCTTGATCCTCTCTTCCAGTTCTTTTCTTTTAATTCATCAATTGAGGCCATTTACATTGATGGTTATAACTGATATGCACTGGCTTATTTTTTGTGCTGTTTTTCTATGATAAATTCCATAACTTTTCCCTATTTTTGATTACTTGCCCTGTTTGATGGCTCCTTTCTGTTGTTATTCTTGGAATTGTGATCATTTTTATCTCTTTTTAGAATATCTTTCAGTACTCTTCGTGTAATTGGTTTGGTGTTCATGAATTTCTTTCTTTCTTTCTTTCTTTCTTTCTTTCTTTCTTTCTTTCTTTCTTTCTTTCTTTCTTTCTTTCTTTTTTTTTGTCATGAAGGTATTTTACTTCTCCATTAACTTTGAAAGATAGTTTTGCAGGATACATCAGTGTGGGTTTGAAGTATTTTTTTTCAGGAGTTGAAATACTGTAGTCCAAGATGTTCTTTATTTGACGTTTTGTGTTGAGAAATCTGCTATGATATTGGTGGGTTTTCCTTTATATGTGATCTGTTGCTTTTCTCTAACAACAAAAAATTAAAAATATTTGTTACATGGCTCATCACATAGCTTAGACTTGTAGTGATTTTCCTGTTTTCAGCCTTCCCAGTGTTGGCATTACAGTTGTGTGATACCACACCCAGTCTCAGTGGCTGACTCAATGTGCTGGGGTCAGGGATGGCATGGCATGTTGTGCCAGGGATTGAACCCTTGTGCCTGCACTTGCCTAAACAGATGTTTAGTCTGCTGAGCTATCATGATGGTACTCTCTAGCAGATTTTCTTTTTCTTTTCCTTTTTTTTTGCAATACCAGGGATTGAACTCAGGACCTGTGTTTGCCAGGCAAACATTTATTCTAATAAGCTATCTCACCAGCCTGAACAGATTTTTGTATGTATTTCTTGTGCTGAGTTTCGGGGATTATGATGGTTATACATCTTTGTGTAGACTTATTTTTATTAATGCTAACTGGCATTTTATATGCCTCCCTTTCTGTAAGTCAGATTCTTTTCGCATGCTTACAAAGTTTTCTGCTATGACTTCTGCAAATACTCTCTTTGTATCAATTGTTTTGACTCCTTTTCATTGACACCTATCAGTCTTATGCTATTCAGATGAACATCATCTTTTAGCTGTTGAATTATTATTTCCTGGTTCCTTCTTATTTTTAAGAGATCTTTCCTTTTCTGCTTGGTAGGTGAAACGATGTATTCAAAGTTTGAAGTCTATCTTCAATTTCATTTAAACAGATTTTTTTCAGCTTTTAATGGAATTTTTAATTTCTTGTATATCTTCTTGAATGTATTTCATGCATTCTATTTCTTTTCTACATTGTCCATTCAAGGTTTCCATAATTTCTCTATGCTCCTGTATTTTTTTCAATGTCCTCTTTAGATATTGTCAGCAATTCTTCTGTTATTATTATCCTTTTTAACCTCAGATTATTTCTAATCAGATTTCCTCTATACCAACCTTGTTTCTTTACTTCAGTTGGTTTAATTTCAGTGATTTCAAGTGTATCACTTCCAATGTTTTCTATCTTTATGTTTCCTGGACTTGTTCTGGGAAGGCTTGTGTGAGAATGAATTTTGCTCCCTTGTGTTACCATTTTTATATTTCAGAAAGAACTTTGTTTTTATTTGTGGGCTAGTTCTTGTGACATTTTGATAGTGTGTAGCTGTATCACTGTTATCAAGGCCACTCTAGGAAGAGTCTGTTCTTCAGGGATATCTGCTGTGTGTTGGAGAGTCTTAGTTTGTGCCTATCTCAATATCATGCCTTCCCAATTAATTGAGATTATGATGTTGGTTAATGTTTGATACTGTCCTCTGTCGTTAGGTGTAGGGCTGTGGTGATGTTATTACTGTAGCTCTTCCCTAAGTTGTTATCCAAGGAAGAACAAGAAGTTAAAACAGATACAATAACCTAGCTACAGTAGTATAATTATTAATGCTAATAACATCAAGCAAAATTTAGTAATTGACAAACTTCAGTAACTGTTGATTTTATACTTTAGTCCATAGGAGCAAACTCTATAGTTATATAACAAAACAAATTGTAAATTAAGTTTTTGTATACAAAATGTATCCCTTTGTAAAAACGATTTTGCCCTTTGTCTTGGTCACTTGCCAGATTTCAGGTGCTTCACCTCATGTAGAGTAATGTACCAAGCACCAAATTCCTCTGGCCAAGATATTACCCAGGGTATTGAGCATTTATACACTGGTTGCTGGGCCGTCAGTGTTGGAGAATGGGTTGGGTACCTTGATTCCTCCCACAAAGCTAGTTGCCCAAAGTTCTGAATGCCTCCATGCTGGCTTCTGGTCCCAAGGTGCAGGAAAAAGGACCATGTATTTGGTTTCTACTGTTTTTCTATATCACAATAATGTGAAATAAGTAGCCGATATTTTACCTTAGTGTTCATATTATTGCAATAAAGTAACTTAAATAATATTTTAAATTTTTCCTTTTGTTCATCAAATATGACTTCCACTTGTTCCTTTTGACTTCTTATCATTCTATCACATTAGCTGTTATGGTTTGTATCTCAGTGTCTCCCCAAAGTCTCATGTAGTTATGGGGTGGCTTCTAACATTTGTGATAATTCATAATCACGCATTGTGATTATTGATGTGAGTAGTATGCCTGCCCTGGGGCAAGCAGCCTGAATGAAATATAAGGGAAGGGAGAGAGGCCTGCTTTTGGTCACAGCCCCTCCCTTTTTGCTCTTTCTGTTTTGCTGTTTTTCACCACCATAAGTAGGAGGTTCACACTTTCCTTTCTGGAGAAGAGAGTGAAGGGATACTGAGCATTTTTAGACTTTCTGTGCAGTGGCAACTCTACCACTCTTCCTGACCTGTGACAAGGAGCATGAGAGAATAAATATGAAGAGAGGTGACTATGCAAGTGATGGGAGAAGCCAACTGCACATGGATCTGAGCAACAGATTTGATGATAAAAATAGAAAATATATCATTCATTGTTAGTAAGCTATTCTTGTTTCAAAAATCTATACTATGTATTGCTGTATGTTACGCTAACTCTGTATTTGTTTCTCTTTTTCTTGTTTTTGACTTTACTATTTAAAATAAAAAATATATAACAAAGTAAGAAAAAGACCTGGGAACATCCCAGAGCTGTCTCTGTCAGAGCAACAGAGAAAATGTGAGAATGATGGAGATAAAAACAGGGTAAGGGGATACAGGAGACCAGTGAAAGCCTAAGCTAGTTGAACACTGGCCTCATTTCCCATGTCCAGTGCGCAAGATCAGCCACTTACCAAACATTTGAAATAAAGAATCAAATGCAGAAACATCAGAGAGAAAACCAATGTTCAGCCAGAACAAGTGCAGAGAGCAGTATTCCAGCAGAAATGTATGAATTAACAGTGTCTGAAGCAAAGAAACAACAGCAAAATGGTCACGTGGAACTCAAAGCAGAAATAATTTCTGAAATCAAAAAAGAATTCTTGATCTATCTTGGTCTTAACCATTCAGCAGAAAAGTATAAAAATGAGGTATATAATGTGGGGCCATAATAATAAGTTGAGCTGTAAATGGCTATAGCCAACAACTTCTTCAGATAACTCACTATTGTTGTAGAATGTTGCACTGTGTTTGATTGTGTCACCGAGTTCAGGCACCTAAATTGATTTAATGACAATGGTGTGCTCATCTTTGACAGGTGTAGACAAAAAAGAAGAGGTATACAAAGGAAGAATCATGATGTGTGCCTATAAACAGTACAGTTAGGATAAATATGCTGTGCTTCTGCATAATTCTATGAGAAGCAAGATTTACACTAATAGTGGTTGGACAAGATATTATGTTGGATTGTAGTACTATGGACAGACACTGGGGAGATAACAAGGTAGAGGGTGTTAATTGTTGAATCTGTGATATAAATCAGCTGTAGAGAAATAAGATAGGTATATAGCTGCACTCTCTTCATTCACTGATTAGAGACATCTGCTATAATAATTCCTGTATGTATAATATCATGTACGCATCTTGTATGACAACGAAACACTATGAAAACATTTTGCAATGTATTGATTTTTTGAATCTGTCCTATTAATTTCTCTTGAAACTGTCTCATTGCTATTTGTTCTTCAATAAAATAATAATATGAAAAAAGAATTAATCACTGAAATAAAAATAGATCTATAAATTAGTAGTGTCAGAAGTAAAGAAATATCAGCAGAATGGTATAGAGGAATTAAGATCAGAATTAATCTCTGAAATGAAAAAAATTCTCTGAATTAAGAGTATCTGAAACAAAGAATTAAGTACAGAAACATATAGAGGAAATCAGATCAGAAATAAACCCTGAAATAAAAGAACTCATTACTGCCTCTCAAGAAGACTGATAAAAAGTGGAGGAAATGAGAAAAGTGATGGACTCCTTGAATGAACAATACAGGAATGAAATAGATTGCATGAAGGAGAGTCAAAGAGTTGTGAAGGAACTTAAAATTTCAATCACAAGCTTGCAAAATCATTTGAGTGAACGTAAAGATAGAGTTTCAGATCTTGAAGACACCATTGCAGCTAGTGAAACAGTAAGAAAAGATCTCATACAAACTACAAGGAAAAAAAGAACAACAACAAGGATGCAGGAAAAAGTAATTCATCGCCTGCAAGATGATGCAAAGATGAATAACATGAGACTCATAGGCATCAATGAAAACGAGTCAATACAAATAATATGCAAAGAGTATGTGCAAAAGTAATAGCAGAAAACTTCCCAAATATGGGGAAACAATCTGACATTCAGTAACCAAAGCATACAGAACTCCAAGTAACTTCAACCCAACTCAAAATACAACTAGACATGTAATAGTCAAAATCCCAAAAATCCAGCACAAAAAAAAAAAAAAAAAAATGTACTGAAAGCCACTACAGGAAAGTAACAGATCATATTTAGAGGAAAAGCAATCAGAATAAAGGTGGAATTCTGTACACAAATCATGACGGCAAGAAGAGCATGGACGAGACTACTTCAAGTCTTCTATGAAAGCAAATTCCAGTCCAGACTACTATACCCTGCAAAACTCTCTTTCAAGTTTGATGGAAAAGTGAAATACTTCCATGACAAAGAACAACTAAAGAATTTCATGAGGACAAAGCCATCCCTACACAGGCTACTGAAAGATGTTCTAGAGAAAGAGAAAACAATGACCAGAACTCCATGGAAGAGAATGGAAGGAACCCATTAAATAGGACAAACAAATAAACACAGGACAGAAAGGAGCAAGCAACAAAAGGTAAATAACATGTTGAGCATGAATCAATAGGTGTCAATTATAACCATCAATATAAATGGAATCAATTCACCAATCAAAAGATATAGACTGACACAGTGAATTAGGAAACACAATCCAAAATATGCTGTATACAAGATACACACTTAACTGAAAAAGACATTCATAGTCTTAAAGTCAAAGGATGGGAAGCAATACTACGTGCCCCAGCACCTCAGAAAAAAGAAGCGGTATCAATCCTGTTTTCAGACAGTCTGAACTTCATACTAAGAATGATCAAACGAAATAAAGAAGGCCACTATATACTGGTTAGGGGGAAAAATTAAGAGGAATAGGTAACACTCATAAACACTTCCACACCAAACATAGGAGCACCCAACTATATAAGGCAAATCTTAATGGACATGCAAAATTTAATATCCAATACTGCAATCTTAACAAGAGACCTTAACACCCCCTTATCCCAAAGAGATAGTTCAACCAGACAATAAATTAGCAAAGAAGTAGCATAACTGAACCAGAGGTTAGAACAAATGGACCTGGTGGACATATACAGAGTGCTCTACCGATCCACAGAAGAGTACACATTTTTTTCAGCTATACATGGGTCATTTTCTAAAATAAATCACATACTCATCCATAGGTTATGCTTAAGTATATCTAAAAATTAGAAATAATCCCATGCATATTATATCACCATATTGCAATGAAACTGTTAATAAGTGAGACAAGAAAACAGAAAAACCACATAAATACATGGAAATTAAACTGCACCCCACTGAGAAAACAATGGGTCAAATATGAAATTAAACAAGAAATTCAAGAATATCTACAATTTAGTGACAATTCAGACACAACTTACCAGAGTTTATGGGATGCGATGAAAGCAGTCCTCAAAGGAAAATTCATAGCTGTGAACTTACACATTAGGAAAACAGAACTGGAATAAATGAAAACCTTAATGTTGTATCTTCAGCATCTAGAAAAGGAAGAGCAAACCAAACTCAGAGCCCAAAGATGGGAAGAAATCATAAAAGTTAGAGCAGAAATTAATTGAATTGAGATGAGAAAACAGTTCAAAGAATTAATGAATCAAAAAGCTGGTTATTTGAAAGATTAAATAAAACTGATAAGCCCCTGGTTAAGGTCATCAAAAAGAGGAAAGCAAAAATTCAAATACAAGCAATAAGGAATGAAAATGGTGTAACTACCACAGACCCAGTGGAAATTCAGAAGATTATCAATAGCTACTTTGAGAACTTTTACTCTCACAGAACAGAAGACACAGAAGGAATTGACAGTTTCCTAGAAAAATGCAAATTATCAAAGTTGAATCAAGAAGATATAACTCTCAATAACCCAATAATAGCCAATGAAATGTGAAATGTAATAAAAAACCTACTGACAAAGAAAAGTGCAGGCCCTGTTAGATTTACAGCTGAATTCTACGAGAAATTTATGGAAGATATACTCCCTATACTCCTCAAACTCTTCAATAAAATGAAAAAGGAAGGAATCCTCCCAAAATTGTTCCTGAAGGCAAGTTCTACACTGATACCAAAACAAGGGAATGAAGCAATTAAAAAAGAGCACTACAGGTCAATCTCACTCATGAACATAGATGCAAATATCCTTAATAAAATCCTAGCAAACGGAATACAGCAAATCATCAAGAAGATTATACTCCATGACCAGGTAGGATTTATTCCAAGGACGCAAGGATGTTTCAATATACACAAACCTATAAATGTAATACACCATATCAATAGAACCAAATCTAAAAACACATGGTCATCTCAATTGATGCAGAAAAGGCTTTGACAGAGTACAGCATTCATTCATGTTCAAAATTCTACAGAATTACTTGTAGTCCTGTACCTTATTCTGTAGATCCTTTGTCTGTGTCATCCATGTGGATGAGTCACAGCCAATGCTTGACCAGTTTGCTCTCTGTGAGAGCCTGAGATAAAGTTTCCTCTCCATGTGACTCTGCCCTGGCACACTATAGAACTTCGATCTCTTTCCTCTGTGGCCCCAAAATCTCCTTGTTCAGAAAATTTGGAGCTCAACTGAGTGGGGACTTCACTGACCTCATAAGAAACATAAAGTACATGTGTTGGTATATAAGTCTTGCTCTATCTAGGTCTTAACCATCCAGCAGAAAAGTATAAAAATGAAGTATACATCGCGGGGCCATAATATTAAGTTGAGCTGTAAATGGCTATGGTGGACAGTATCTTCAGATAACTCACTATTGTTGTTGAATGCTGGACTGTGTTGGATTGTGTTGTCGAGTTCAAGTACCTAAGCTAGTACAATGATAATGGAGTGCCCATCTCTGACAGGTGTAGAGCAAGAAAGGGGTATAGAATGGAAGAATCACAATGTGTGTGTATAGATTGTACAGTGGGGATTGATAACGCTGTGCTTCTACATAATTCTATGAGGGGCTTTGCACTAATGGTGGTTGGACAGGATATTATGTCCGCTTCTAATACTATGGACAACCGCTAGGAAAATAACAAGGTAGAAAGTGTTAATTATTGAATCTTTGATGTAATTCAGGTATCAAAAATAAGATACGCAAACAGCTACAGTCTCTTAATTTACTGATAAGAGACATATGGTATAATAATGTTTGTAAGTATAATATCATGTATACACCTTTTATGATACCAAAATATTATGAAAAAAGGTTGCAATGTATTCATTTATGAAATCCATCTTGTTAAGGTATCTTAAAACTATCTCATCGATATTTTTTACTTCAATAAAACAAAAGTAAAATTTAAAAAAATCAAAGTTCTACAGAAAATTGGAGCAGATGGCCTCTATTTCAATCTAATAAAAGCTACCTGTGACAACCCAATGGCTATTATAATTCTAAATAGGGAAAAACAGAAATGTTTTACTCTCAGATCTTTTACAAGATAAGGATGTCCTCTATCACTCATCTTATTCAATATAGTTCTGGAATCATTATCTAGAGCCATTAGACGAGAGAGAGAGAGAGAGAGAGAGAGAGAGAGAGAGAGAGAGAGAGAGAGAGAGAGAGAGAGAGAGAGAGAGAGAGAGAAATAAAAGGAATAAGAATAGGCAAAGAAGAACCCACTGAGAAGAAATTTAGAGAAACAATAACTTTTCCAATAGCACCACAGAAAATAAAATACCTGGGAATTAATCTAATTAAAGAAGTCAAAGATCATTTCAAGGAAAATTACAGTACTCTGAGAAAAGAGATCTTAGAGGATTTCAGAAAATGAAAAGATATTCCCTGCTTCTGGATAAGAATAAACAACATTGTGTAAATGGCCATACTCCCAAAATTGCTGTTCAGATTCAGTGCAATCCCTATCAAACTACCTACAGTATACCTCCCTGACCTAGAAAAATTGTTCGTAAAATTTATTTGTAACCAGAAAATTCCTAGAATAGCAAAGGTAATCTTGGGCAGCAAAGACAAGGCAGGAAGCATTACAATTTCTGACTTGAAATAACACCACACAACTACTGTGATAAAATCAGCATGGTACTCACAACAAAATAGACCTGATTTTCAATGGAATATATGAGAAGATACAGAAGTGTCTAGGGACACACTGAGCCATCTGATCTTCAACAAAGGAGCCAAACTTTCTTACTGGAAGAATGATAACCTCTTTAACAAATGGTGCTGAAAAAGCTGGCTCTCTACATGCTGAAAACTAAAACTTGCCCTAGGTCTATCACCATGCACTAAGCTAAAATGAAAATGGATTAAAGAGCTAAACATTAAAACAGAAACAGTCAGTCTCCTGGAATAGAAAGTAGGAGGAACTCTTGAAGAGGTACGGATAGGCAAAGAGTTCATCAACAAAAATAAAATCACAAGGGTAACACTTGAAAGCATTAACATCTGGGACCTACTCCTATTGATGTGTTTTTGCATGTCAAAAGACATTACCAGCAAAGTAAAAAATAATCCACAAATTTGGAAAAAAATTTCAGAAATAAACATTCTCTCTAGAATATATATGCTCTCTAGAATATATAAAGAACTAAAACACATTAGCACTCCAAAATTTAAATACCTAATCTGGAAATAGGCATCTGAAATGAACACACACTTCTCAGAGGATAAAATTAAAGAAGCAAATAAAGATAAGATAAAATACTCCACATTGGTAGCTATTCATGAAATGCAAATTAAAACAACACTGAGATACCATCTCACTCCAGAACTGACAACAAATCAACTAACAACAAATGTTGGAGAAGCTGTGGGGAAAAAGGAACCCTTCTTCACTGCTGTTGGGAATGTAGACTGGTGCAACTATTATGGAAATCAGTGTGGAGACTGCTTAAAAAACTAGGACTGGAAATCCCATTCAAACCAGCTATCCTCCTACTGGGAATTTTGCCAGAGTATTTGAAAATGTCTTATAATAGTGATATATGTTTCCTTATATTGGTAGCAGCATAATTTGGTTTAGGCAAATCTTGCAAAAAACCAAAGTGCCCATCACTTGAAGAATGGGTGAAAAAGATGTAATATTTTTATATATTGGAGTCATAAAGAATGATAAACTAGAAGCCTTCATGTTTAAGTGAATGCCACTTGAAGATATACTCATATGTGAGATAAACCAGATATACAAGTGTAAATATTGTATAATCTCTCTAGTGTACAAACTCAAAAGAAGAAATACAAATAGAAAGGTGTAACACAATTAAAAGGAAAGTGAGAACTTGAGGATTAGACAATGAAAAGAGGGCAAGGAGAAAAAGTAGGAAACATGACGGGGTAAAACTGTACAGTTATATGCACAAAATGGTTAAGGCAATGATCCTGAGAATTATCAGCAGGTTGTTGAAACTAGCAGTTCCTTGGTTGGATTCTCACCCTGACTAACTATAATATGCTGATATCTGTGAACTGAGTGACTGCACTGAAGATAGAATGTGTAATAGTGGGTTCATGCTTGGAATGCCTGTCATTCTGGTCTTCAAATATGTACTGCTGTTCATGACATACCAATTATGGCCAGACTGTATCTCAAGTAAGTTTTTTTTTAAAGGGTAATAAATGAAAAAATGCCACAAAAATATGACAGGACTACCTGCTACAATTCGGTATATGATCTATCAGTTACTGTGTAAAATATGTAACTGTTTATTCATATTTTTAATATATTTTATTTTTTAATTCTTTTTCTATATTTGGTAGAGACTTAAAGTTTGATATATCGATACTTGATGGAAAATACATGCTCCATATTATTCCAAAGATGTTTGATGTTCAGACAGATAGTGAGGTTAAACCCTCCTGAATATGTTGTAGGTCAATAAGCTTCTGTTCTGGAGGGTTAATAACTTAAGTTTGTAGACCAGAAATTAGAGAAAAAGAAGGGCTGCAAGGTAAGCCAACATTTTGGCCCTATCAAGGTCAGTGAGGGCTCAGGACATAGGAGAATCTGTACTGTAACATCATATAACTCAGTTGTGTCCCAAATTTTCTGATCAAGGAGATTATGGAGCCACATAGGAATGCGACTGATGATATAGTGTGTGCCTAAAGCGAGTCACATGAAGAGAAAACATACTCTCAGGGTTTCACAGATAGCAAATTTGTTAAGCAATGTCTGTGGCCCGTCCACATGGCTGACACTGACAGGAGGATCTACAAAGTGTGGTGCAGGGTTTCCATTTTACGTCCTGAGGGAACTTGACTGACCTTGTCAGATACAAAAGTTACAGTTCTTGTTATATAGGTCTTGCTTTATCTTGGTTTTAACCATCCAGCAGAAAAGTGTAGAAATGTGGTATGAAAAGTGAAGCCATGTTAATATGCTGAGTTGTGGCTCAAGTCACCAGATTCTGACGTTGTAGTTCCTCTGCATAGCTCACTACTATTTTGGACTACTGGACTATATTGGAATATTTTGCTGAATTCATGTACCTACAATATTTGGATAGCACTGGAATACCCATCTCTGACAAAACTAAAGAAAAAAAGGTGATATAAATGAAGGACCATTTTGTATCTGTAAATAGTTAGGGTAGATATATAGCTACTTTCTCTTTATTGAATAAGAAGAAAGTTTTGTACTGATGGTGTTTGGAAGGATATCATGTCTGCATCCTGTGCTCTGAATGACTACTATAAAGACAACAATATGCAACGTATTAATTGTTGTTAACTCTCATACCAACCTGTTTTGAAGCTGTCTCATTGCAATTTTTTCTGAATAAAATTAATAATAAAAAAATAAGCTAGTTAAAGTAAGTATTAAGTTAATCATATTTAATTATTTTATCACATGATCATTTAACTGAATATGTAATTAAATACTTACCAAGAAAGAAACCTCAGGTCCTGATGGAGTCATTTCTTACTTTTACAAGAAATTTAGCTATCTAATGCTATTACTCCTCAATATTTAATGAAATTGAAATGGAAGCAATATGCCTAAAGTTGTTGCTTCAAGAAAATATTTCCCTGATACCAAAACCAGAGAACTCAATCACAAAAGCATATTACAGCTAGTTTCCGTCCTGAACACAGACACAAAAGTCCTCATTAAGATTCTTGTAAGCACAATCCAACACAGTCCAGCATTCTGCAACCATAGGGAGTTATTCAAAGAAATTGTCGACCATATCCATTTACAGCTCAGCTTAATATTATGGGCTCACGATGTATACTTCATTTTTATACATTTATGCTTTTCTGCTGGATGGTTAAGACCTAGGTAGATCAAAACTTATATACCAACACATGTACTTTATATTTCC
>PVKA01045104.1:0-15746 GCA_004027165.1 Ctenomys sociabilis
TTGTATTCCTTTTTTTTTTTTTAATTTATTTATTTATTACAGTGTCTTGCTACACATCACGTATTCTGAGGGGGTCAGCTCAGCCCCCCCGGGGGGAGGGGCTGGCATGGCATGTGGTGCTGGGGATCGAACCGTGGTCCCTGAGAGGCGCTTTAGACCGCTGAGCTATCTTGCCAGCCCTGTATTCCTTTAAGATGGGCCCATGTTCTCCAAGGTTATGTTCAAGATTCAGCGCCCCTGGTTCGCATTTTGAATAGGTTGATCCATCTCCCAGGCCAGGCCCAGGAGGGTGACTTCTGGCTGTCTTGATATAAACCCCTCTGTGTTGAAAGAAGGTGGGCTCTCACTGTTCCCTTCCTCTTTCGTCTTTCTCAAACATTATGCTCACTTCCTACCAATTAAAACGTCAGCCTATGGCTGGGCATGGAGGTGCATGCCTGCTATCCCAGCACTTGGGAGGCAGAGGCAGGAGGATTGCTGTGAGTTTTAGGCCAGCCTGGCTACACAGTGAGACCTTATCTCAAAACAAACAAATGAAAACAAACAGCTTGATAGCTTTGGCTTTACTTTTACCCTGATACTGTAATTTCAAAGCCCATGCACATCCACTGTCCCATTCCAGTCTTACAACAGCTATTCAAGGTACAGGAAACAATGGCTTTTATTATATTTGAAGAGCTGAGGCCCAGAGAGATTATGTGATTTATTTTGAGTTACACAGCAAGTCAGCAATGGAACCTAGAAGCCATACTTTCTCTTCTTAACCTTCTTTAGTTTTGGGTCTGTCATAGTTTTGGGGTTTTGCAAGAGGAACAATACAATACAGGATACATATTTTATAAGATTATTTTATATTGAATCACCCAAAGAATCATATGCAAAGAGTTCAGGAAATCTGTCCCTGCACACTAAAGACCAAAGAACCCAGCTAGGGCCTGGATCACATAGTAGTGCCCTGCATGAGTCTAGCTAAAGACCTAGAGCCCATCACAATGCCTCCCACAAGTTCAGTTGGAGGTCTAGAGCCCATGGCAATGTTTCATGTGGCCCTGCTTCATGGATCCATGCTGAGAAGGCCCAAAGGTCAGTGGTAGAAATTAAAAAGTCTGTGTCAGTGGGCTGAAGGATCTGTGTTAGCAGGCTGAGGGATCTGAGCTGGAGCCAAGAAGCAATGCTCAAGGTAAGAACCAGGGCTCCCTCAAAAAGTACTATAGCCATCCTCAGCAACAGTGGGGTCCTGAGCTCCTCCAGCAGTGAGAACCACTGAGTTCCCATCAGAAAAGCCAACACAACAAGCTTCTCCGGGAGACTGAGCGGTACACTATCTTTCCTTCTGGAGCTAGGAAGCAATGCTTAAATTGAGGACCAGAGCTCCCCCAAAGTGAACCTTAGTCATCCTCAGTGACAACAATGTCCTGAGCTCCTTCAATGATGAGAACAGTGGAGTTAATCTGGAAAGTCAGCATGACAAGGACCTACAAGGGAACCAACAGCTTCCTACAGCCTCTTCACTTCCCCAGTTCTGCCTCTTATGCCTCCTTCTCAGGTAGACCTCCCGCACCCAGCACCATGCTAGTTCAGTTCAGCTGGGTGTTACAAGGTGACTACCAATTGTCATCCACCACAGGGTCTGTGCCACCCAAGTCTTCACAGGAAACATCCAGGACAAGGATTACAGTTCACTAGTTACACACACATTAATTATTCTGGTGCTAGGCAAACAGCAGCTCAGAACCAATATCCTGCTTACTCTCTCCTATTTGCTTTCCTCCTTCAATTCTACCATCCCCAACCCAGGAAAGTCATTCTTAGAATCTTCAGCTTCTTTTGAAGATACTGGAGTGAATGGCAGGATGCCTTTCTGGGAGGGGAGCAGTACTGTTTGACCTTGGGATGGAAGGAGGACCAGTGGGTGACCTGAGTTGCTATCAGTGGCCTTTGTAGACTGGGAGCAGAGATGAAGACCAGACACTATATGACAAGAGTTTTTTTTTTTTTTTTTTTTTTTTTTGTCTTACCGCTGAGCCTGGGAATCTAATGGTCAGTGGTGGCCATCTCTTCAAGACTTAGAGTCAGCTAGTCTGGTCCTATCTTTCATGAGAAACTTTAGCTGGTTCTGTATATCATTCATTGATTCATCTAGTTATTCAGTTATTAAAATCTGTTGATGTCTAACTATGAGGCAGCCTTTGTGAGAAGTGCTGGGGATCCTACAGTGCATAGGGCAGGCAAGATTCTGATCAGTCTGGAAAAAGGACCTATTAGGGGACAAGGTGGGGAAGGGGCAAGCTAGAGAAACAATGGAAGCTTAGATAAGGATGGTATCTGGGAAAGCCTCCCAGCAAAGAATCACATCGAAGCAAAGGCTGAAAAGATGAGCAGAGGACTGCGCAGGCCAAAAGGGGCAAGAGTACTCCAGGCACACAGCACAGCACGTAGAAAGGCTCAGGGACATATGGTTCATTAAAGGGCCTGGAGAAAGCACAGAGGATGGCATGTAGCACACAGAGGACAGAAGGAGGGAGGAGGTGCTAAGAGATGAGGCTGGCCTGGGTCATGAAGGGCTTGAATATGTGTTGAGGAGATGGACTTTAACCTGAAGATACGATAAACCTCTGAAAAGTTTGCAACACATTCCAATTTGTGTTTTAGAAAAAAATGTTCTTTGTTTTTGCATGGAGTGACATGGTTCAATAGAAATAGGGGAGCCACAGATGGGAGCCACATAATTTAAAATTTTCTATCTAGCCACATAATTTTTTTTAAAGCATCTTACCATTCTGATGCATTCTGAAATATTATGCTGCTCCTGAGAGCCTTAACCAATGTCAGGGCCAGCCTCTCAGATTTCCCAGCCTCCAGAAGCATGAACTGAATAAAGTTCTTTCTTTTTTTTTTTTTTTTTTTGAGATAGAGTTTTGTTATGTAATGTAGGCTGGCCTTGGACTCACTCATGTATCTCAGATGAGTCTCAGACTCATGATCCTCCTGCCTCAGCCTTCCAAGTGCTACAAGTGCAGTCATGGGCCACCACATAAAATTCTATTCTTTACAACTTTTAAATATAAAAAGAAAAAGTGAAATTAATTAAAATAAAATCTTAGCCAGGCATGGTGGTGCATGCCTGTAATCTCAGCACTCTGGAGGTTGAGACTGGAAGATCACCATGAGTTTGAAACCAGCCTGGGCTACAAAGTGAGCTCAAGGCCAGTCTGGACTGCATAATGAGATACTATCTCAAAAAGACAATAAATAGGCAGGCTAAATAGTTCAGCAGATTAAAGTGCCTGCTTAGGTAGATGCAGTGGCCAGGGCTTGATCCCTCACATACTGTGCTGGTCATCCCTTTGGGGTGCCCTGAGAAGATGATTGAGACTGGGCATGGTGGCATGTGCCTGTAATCCCAGGTCTTGGGAGGCTGCACACAGGCGAATTACTATGAGTCAAATCTATGTAGTGAGTCCCTGTAGACCCTGTACTAAAATGCAAAAAAAAAAAAAAAAATTAAATTAAATATCTTAACATAATATGTTATGTTTTAACATATATAATAATATAGAAATATTACTATCCTGCTTTTTCATATCAATTCACAAAAATCATATGTATTTCACACTTAGAGCACATTTCAAATTTAACTAGTCACAATTCAGGATGCTGATTATCCTTCCATGGCTATGGATATTGTGCTGGACAATGCAGGTGTAGAGAATGCATTTGATTTTTTTTTTTTTTTTTTTTTTTTTGTCTTTTTGAGACAGGGTCTCACTATGCAGTTCAGGCTGGCCTTAAGCTCACTTTGTAGCTCAGGCTGGTCTCGAACTCACAACAATCCTCCTATCTCAGCCTCCCGAGTGCTGGGATTACAAGCATGCACATTTGAGGGGCAAGAATGAAGGTTGGAGCAACACAGGTAAAGCTGTTGTAGTTATCTGGAGGATGACAGTGGTTTAAGTTATGTATTTAAGACACAATCTATAGGGTCTAAAGGGTCTTACTGCACAGATCGGACCCTGCTCCCTCCTCCGTTCTCCCTCCTCCTCCTCTTCCTCCTCCTCTTCCTCCCCCTCCTTCTTTTTGTCTTTTTGAGACAAGGTCTCATTATGCAGTTCAGGCTGGCCTTAAGCTCACTTTGTAGCTCAGGCTGGTCTTGAACTCACAACAATCCTCCTGCCTCAGCCTCCTGAGTGCTGGGATTACAAGCATGCATCACCATGCCCGGCTGTAAAATCAGACAATTATAGACTTTGCCACTGAGAGCAACATGAGTGATCATGGAGCCCTACATTTTGTCCGTGTAGAAACCCAGATTCTGAGAGGTGAGATGACTAGCATCCAAACTACATTTAGGCTTCTTTCCTGATTCCACTCCTTGCTTATTTCCCCAGTTTGCTGTCACCTGGCTGTCCTTGGCTGGCTCCTCCAGGTTTCAGAGAGTCTGGAGAGCAGGAAGGAGAACATTTGGTGCTATGTAAATAGCTGCCTAGGGAAATATGTCTTGGAAGGCCATGCAAGAAGTCAGAAAGGAATTGAGCAGATTCCAACAATTCTGTGCCTGTTGTATGTTGCTTACTTTCCCAACAGGGGGATGGCATCAGGGCTTGTGCTGTAACAGGAGTGTCCTGTGTTTACTAACCTGCTCCAATTTCCTGATGCTCCAGGACCAGGTTAATGAAAGGGCATGGTAAAATACCTCTGTCACCTCCACAGTCTGTTTCCTCTGACTCAGTCAGCTGGAGCTAATGTCTTTTCTTATAAAGATTTCAGTCAAATACTCCATAGAGAATGTGAGGAGGAAGTCAAGTCAGACATCAGGGCTAGACTTTCTCCATGGCTGACAATGACATATATTTTAGCTGGCAATTTGTTCTGGGCAGAAAGGCCCTGTATAAACAGCTCATGTGCTGGTTCTGGGGAGACAGAAGAGTTTGGGTACAGACAGAGGTGGGTGGAATGACCCTCAAATTGTCTTTTTCCACCACTGCTGGACGTGAAGAGTTTAACCAATACTTATAGAATTCTCATGTTGTAGGGATTGGGCTCAGTCCTGAAGCCCATGCATAAATAAGATGTAATCTCTGTCTAAAAGGAGCTATAGCCAAATATAAGGCTGACAAGTTAATAGAAAGTAGAATAAAGAAAGTGAGTAATGAGCCCTGTACATTACAGACCACAGAAGAGGGGTATGCATTTTCCCTTGGTGTTCAGGAAAGGCTTCACAGATGATACCCAAATGAAGGATTAAGCAAGCCCCAAAGAAAACTGTGAGCCTCATAGGTGAGAAGGAGAAACACAAAATGTTGATGGTGCTTCTAGGACAGGAAAAGTGAGATGGGATAAGTGTGGGAGATGAGGCAGATGTGTCTGGAGGGGCATGTAGCACTTATCCTGAGCAGGAGATGGGGAAGTTGTTGAGGAGGTCTGCATTTCAACAGACTGCTGCAGTGTAAATGTGGGGTAGAAAAGTAAAGAATGGAGGCAGAGAATCAACTGGGAGAGATGATGACATTATGGATGTGGGACATCCATAATGAGAACATAAGATGTGGATTGCAAAAGCAGCTGGGAAGTAAGTGATGATGGAGACATGGTGGGGGTGGGCTTGTGTACCCATGGACCAAGAGACCATGAATGGAGATAAGAAATATGGGAATGGGAACAAGTCTGGAAGGATGACGTAGACCACAGCTAACATTTATTAATCACTTTTATGGCTCAGGCACCCTGCCAAGAGTTTTCATTTTCTAACACTGTGAAGTAGATATGATTCTGTTTCTAGATGAGGAAAATGAAACTTCAATATATCAAATAGCTTGGCCAGATCAGCATAGCTGGTGAATGGTGGAAACGGGTTAGAATAAAAAAATCCTTAGCTCCAGGAGCAAGGTTATTAACCATGGGGCGTGTGTGTGTGTGTGTGTGTGTGTGTGTGTGTGTAGAGCCTTAGAAGCATACACAGAAAAGAAGAGGGATATAGGGATAAAGGGGGCCTCAGGGTTTAGACCCTGAAGTTAATGAAGTAGACAGAGAGAAAAATAGCTTCATTTGATTTTTTAAAAAATGTATTTAGTTCAAGGACTAAAGGGTCTCATTGCACAGGTCA
Organism: Ctenomys sociabilis; assembly: GCA_004027165.1. NCBI lineage: Eukaryota > Metazoa > Chordata > Mammalia > Rodentia > Ctenomyidae > Ctenomys > Ctenomys sociabilis. The sequence continues at coordinate 6,104 of PVKA01045104.1, forward strand.
GACTCGTAGTGATCCTCCTGTTTTCAGCCTCCTGAGCACTGAGATATGTGTACACCACCCCACCCAGTCTCAATCATCTCAGCACACCCCAGGGTTGGGGCCGGCACAACATATGGGGGATCGAACCCTGCCTAAGCAGGTGCTTTAATCCACTGAGCTATTTGGCCAGCCCTTCATCTGAGTTTTAAATCAAAAGTTATGTTTTTTGAACAACGAGGCAATCTCAAACAGCAGTGTGAAATAAAGATGTCTACCAAGTTAAGCTGAAATAATAATTGTATTAGTGTTACTATACTGCATTATAATCATCCTGGACAGTAAGCATTGTACAGAAAATAATTAGTGGCTAGGGATATTGTTCAGTGGCTTAAGTGCCTGCCTGGCAAGATCCTGAGTTTGATCCCTGTTACAGAGAGAGAGAGAGAGAGAGAGAGAGAGAGAGAGAGAGAGAGAGCAAGAGAGCGTGAGAGAGAGCTTACCCATTGCTGGGACAAATAACCCAACACCTACAACTTAAGGATGAGAGGTTGATTTCACTTACATATTTAGAAGATTCAGTCCATGGTTATCTGGCATCAAGGCAGAAATATTGTGGCACAAGGGTGTAGTTTATTAAAATGCTTAGTTCATAATGACCAGGAAGCAGAGCAGGAGAGCAATGACAGAGAAGAAGGGGATCATATATGGACCCAAGGTCACATCTCTATGGCCAATAAGGCACAAGAGGGCTTTCCTAATCACTTGGATAGCATTCAAGTTGGCATTCCACCTTAAACACCACAATTAGTATAGGAGTTTCCTAAACTGTGTCTTGTGGAACAGTAGTTTCTGCAGATGTTGAAAAAAGGACTTCAAGTGTCAGAGAAATTTAGGAAATGCTGGTAAGGTTTAGACAGGCAAACTCTGGGATCTACTTTTTACACTTGTTCCTCATTGTTAGAAGGCATTATAATGGGATGACTAAGATGGAAAGCACCAGAAATATACAGCCTGGGCTTGAGTCCTGCCACTGACAAGCTGGGTGATCTTGGACAAGTTACAGAACTTCTGCAAGATGACATTTGCTCATCTGCAGGAGGGAATAGTAATATATTCGTTTCAAAAGCCAGTTCCCAGGGTTAAGTAGAACTCACTGCATTTGAAATGCTGAGATCAGAGTCTGGCACAGAGTAAGGGCTCCAGAAGAGTTTTTATTATCTATAAAACGTACTATTATTAACAAGTGTCCCTCATACCCCATATAGTTTGCTACTTGTCACACACACACAAACACACACGCGCTAAGGTCCACATTTTTGAAAAGCCAAAAGTCTTGGCTCTGACTTGTTATTTGAAAGTCTTAGTGCTTCTGCTTCTACCCTACTACAACCCATACTGAGAATGATTGAACTCCTTAGCTATTGTACTCCAGGGGAGGAGGAGTCAGAGAGGAGAAGAATTTTTGCCCCTGCAGCAAGGCCTTTGAAGGGACATTTGCTGACTCACAATCATCTTTGTACACACTTGAACGGTTCACAAAGGTGCGCATTGGCCTCTTTTGGGACATACAGCTCAACAAGTGAAGTGCAAGCTATATTTTAGCCCTCATTTATTTCTTCAGTTACATGTCCCTGTGCAGTGAACAACCTATATAACCACACACACCCATCCTGACCTTTAGGATTCTTCAGAAGGGGCTGAAAATTATTAATTTTTTTTTCTGTATTTTAGGGAAGGTACTACAAGGTGTTCAGAGTCTCACTATTAAATCAGACTCGTAGTGATTCTCCTGTTTATAGCCTCCCAAGTGCTGGGATTACAGGCACATGCCACTATGCCCAGTCTCAGTTGCTGTCTCAGCGCACCCTGGGGGCAGGGCAGGCTGAGGATGAACTCCTGGCCCCTGCACCTGCTTGCAGGCACTTTAATTGAATGATGATTAAAGAGAGTTGCCTATAATACTAGCTCTGCAAAAACCCTAAGTCAATAAACTCGTCTTTGTTTTTCTTTTCTTTTCCCATATGCTCCCCTCTCATTAACACAGAACTGACATCAGAATAGTCTGGGCAGGCTCAGCCAATGGGGAGCACTTCTGTGAGGGGGACAGAGACCCCCAGGTCTTGCCAGTTTTCTAGAATTCCTAATGAGGAGAGGAAAAACAGAGATCAGATGAAAAATGTTTCTAGGTTTACCTTGGGACATTATGAACACTAACTTATGATTCTCTCAACCAGAGCAGGTCAGGGTTAGAGCAAGTCTGACTTTCTGTGGTTTTGGGCAGTGAAAGCAAAAAGAATTTCCATGATGTGGGCAAAATACTTGGCTCCTAGTGAAGACTCTCTACTCCTTTTAGATTTCCTGTATGTAACACTTAGGGGGGAGAAAAGCCCTTTCATGGGATTCTGGGGGTGAACTGAGTAGTGTGGAGGGCAGCAACACTCTGTTTGCACGTACACACACACACACACACGCACGCATGCACGCACACTGTCTTGAGCACCTATGCAGGACCTGTGTCTGCTATCCCTTTCTCTGCTGGGCAAGTCTAGTCTGATCAATGCTGATATCACAAGCGATCTATCCTTTCTGAACCTTGGTTCTCTAAAGTGAGTCTTTCACAGCAATACTGACAGGCTTTGCGCTACACCTCTAGGAGGTTCTGTTCACCCCCAATCTTGTCTAACTGGACAGGTGACAGGATATGGCTTTCACCTTTATTCCAAAAAGAACTCCAAGACCATAAACCTGTGAAGACAGCAGAGGCTTGTGTAAGTCTCCAAGACAAAGTTCCTTCTTATGGTTCTGCCTCCATCTCTCTTGACAATAAATACTGACTGGGGCTCCAGCTAGCATTTAGGCTGGTGGCCTTCAGACTGAGGAACAAAGGCTTAAGGGGAGGGAGAAGGGACCTAGCCAGAATCTGAAGGGTGAGGGGTATGGGGGTTATTTTATGCCCTTGCCTCAACGGAGGTAAGGAGCTGGCTATCCTGTCCCTCCCCCAATTCTGGGGGTCCTGAGGGAAAGGATGTCCTATGTTTTCTCCTGAGTCTGGTGATTTAGGTTGGGATTTGTACCCCTTTCTATTCACTCCCTGGGTCTTCAGACCTGCACATCCCCTTCTCTCCCGTCTTTCTCCCTGGGATTGAGGTTTCCACGCCCCCTCCTCCTCCTCTCCGGGAGGCCTGGCCTTTCAGACCCGGGGGAAGGGGTCTGTAGTCTCTTTTCTCTAGTAACGGCCCCAGCTCCCTCCCCCAACGCTCTCCAGCTCTCCTCCCCGCCCCCCTCCGCCCCGAGGCATTGTGGGAGGAAACAAGATGTGGGGCGAGAGCGGCGCGGGGAGAAGCCCGCAGTGCGGGGCCGGGCGGGCTCAGCCAATGGGGAGCTCGAACGGCGGCGCGCGCTGCGGGAGGGGGCGGGGGCGGGGCGCTATTTCAGGCGGGGCTGAGCGTCGGCCGCTCTCAGCGGCAGAGCGGAGCGGAGCGGTGAGGCGTCAACGCGGAGCAGGCGGGTCGGCCGGCGGCGCGAGGCGGAGCGCGGGCGGAGCGCAGGCGGCCTGGCTCGGAGGGCGGACGGCGGCGCGAGCGCTCGGCCAGAGCTGCGGGAGCTGGACATCGCAGCGGCGGTTGTTGCTGCTGGAGGAGGAGCCTAGGGGACACCGTCCCTGCCTGCGCTCTGCCTCAGCCCCTCGCTGCTCCCCCGGGGCCCGTGCGGACTCTGCTCCGTGAAGGTGAGCAGCGGGAGCGGGCGTCCCTGGCCCGCGGGCTTGCGCCCTTCGCGGGTGGCCCCTTCGCCTTTCCCGCCCCCTGCCGTGCCCCAGGCTGGAGCGAGCTAGCCCCGATGCGCGCCCCCGGCGCCTCTCCCCGCCTGCACAGCCAGCCTGCGCCACCTCGAGTCCCTGTGACTCTTGTGGCGCCGCCGGAGGCCCCGGATTGCGGAGCTGCCAGCCTCCTCCCGGGGAGCCTCCCTCCGCAGCGTGGAGGCCTCGAGTGTCTGGGGCCAGGAGAGAGGGGGCGGAGAGGGCGCGGGCGTGACGCGGCTCCTTCGCCGCCACCCTCTGGGGCGTCCTTCCTGCGGCGAGGACGCCCAGTCACTCCGCGCCGCTCCAGGCCGGGCGGGGGAGGGCGCCTGACGGAGCGCGTCCTGCAGACCTGGCCGGGCGGCGAGGGCCAGAGTGGGGAGGAGGGGGACGGTTCATTCCTTAGGAGCTGCCCTCGGGGCCGCAGCTTCCGGGAGGACACAGAGGCGCAGGGTACCGTCCCCTTGGAGACCTGGAAGGAAGAAGTGAGAGCATTTGTGTGTTTGCGAATGGGAAGGCCTCTCAATTCAGAAGCTTGGCTGGCTTTCTTTTTTGGTCGCAAAACTGAAGGAAGGAGGGGAACTGGCCCGGAGGGCCTCTTTTCCTTTTTTAAAGGGCTCGTGACGGAGGCACTGGCTGGAGCTCTCTGGCTATACTTGTATCCTGAGGCTCTGATTTTTTTTTTTTTTTTATGCCCCAGGAGGGAGGAACTAGTCTTGGCATCCCTATTCTTATTTCACCGGTACCTTGGACAGGGGTGGTTAGGGCTGGGCCTTAACCGTCTCTGGTGCCAGGGGCCAGGGGTGAAGAATCGTGGCATTGTAGGCACAAGACCATTATGTAACTGGAGGCTCTCTCCTGGAGAGTAAGGTGGCCTTTAATTACTGTGACAAAGTTGTTCGTTGGACTTTGGGAATGAGGCAGTGGAGCAGGTGAGCTGCTGGCAAAATGGTGCCATTTTCTTACTTTGACTACCGTTGTTTGTACAAGGTCCCACCTCCACCGATGGATTTGTAAACAGTGCCCCCTTCTGAGTGGTAATCTGGAATAGGCCACCAGGTGACACTATTTATTTATACAAAGCTTTATAATACTTCTTTTTGTATTGCTGTCGTGCCTTTGCTCAGAAACTATTGAGGTTTTTTTTTTTTTTAAATGACGTTTCTTTGCCCAGGGTCATGTAGTTAATCAGGCCTTGGGGACAGGTTTCACCTGACCTTTTCTCAGCAGCTGAGGGCCCTCAGTGACTCCTTCAGGCTCAGACTTTTCCTTACTGGGGTATAGGGAAAGAGGGTACTGATTTACTGACCCTTTGCTCTGGCAGTGACTGCTGAAGTGGAGCCAGCCCTATTTAGTTTGACAGTGCCAGGTGAAGGTGCCTTGGATTCAGGCAAGAGACTAAAGGACTGCAGGACACAGATGCATTTTGTACAACTGGTGCAGGCTGAAATAATGTTCTTGACTTCTGCTTTTCCTTTCATCTACCCTGAATGTAGACTTAGATCAGAGTGGCTTGAAATGATATGGGGCGTCTGACCTGAAGCAGACAGCACCTCTCCAAGAGATCTTGTCCAGCAGGTCTAGACGGACAGTATCTTTTATCCATTAGGCTGGGTCACATGCATCATAGTGCTTTGGGGAAGTGAGATGAAGGGAATTGTTACTGCTCTGTGTGGTGAAATGTGGTTGAGAACAGAGACAGGGTTGTACCTTGTCTTTGTAGGTGCTGTCTTGGTGCTGTGATTCTACAGGATGAATGCCATGGTTCAGGTGACAGGCTTTTAAAATAATAACAGTTCTTTACCTGTTGCTTTTTCTTTTTTTTAACCTCTATATCCAGGCTTTTTCCAGGCCTTTGCTTTTATTTAGGGAAAAGTAGGCCTAAGATTCCTGTAAGGAAAACAAGCTATTCTGTATCATAATCCTTTGACTTTTACCTTATAAGTTGATGCTTTTTGAATGAATAAAGTTTACATGAGCCAAAACTCTAGGGAAATGACAACTCATTGTTGGACCTAAGTCTAAAATGTGGAACTTTCAAAAATTACATTGAGCTTAAAGATTGAACATTGTTCTGAGAATGGGGAAGAAGAGGGAAGGATGAGATGGCATAGCATGGCATGGCATGGCCTGTGTGAATGATAGCTGAGTCTTAGGCTGCCCTAGTTTTTTTACCTCTTAGGGGCATGGCAGCTTAGAGTATTTGAGTGAAAGCTGTTACTCTTCCCCACTGGACGTTGGTGGCCCTGAAGGTACTCTGCCCCTCTTTTTTTTATTTGTATAAGAGAAAGACTGGCAACTTTTTTTTCTGTGAAGGGCCAGCTAGTAAATATCTTAGGTTTTAGGGACCATACGTCTCATAACTTCAACTCTATCCATGTAATTTGTTCCTACAGAATTTTATTTTATGAAAACATAGTAGCTGAATACTTATTCTTTCGGTGCTCCCATCTCCCACTGAGACCTCACCCAGCAGCTTATGTTCTTTGGCTGGAGCGTGGAGTTGTCAGCCTTACCTCTCTTTTCCTTCTGCAGTGTCACGATGTCTGACCGGAAGGCAGTGATCAAGAACGCAGACATGTCTGAGGACATGCAACAGGATGCTGTTGACTGTGCCACGCAGGCTATGGAGAAGTACAACATAGAGAAGGACATTGCTGCTTATATTAAGAAGGTATTCCTAGAGAGCTGTGGCTGGTGCCCCAGGGTGGGGGTTGGCAGCTGTGCTGTACTTGGGGCAGGGACATGCCAGATATAGTCCATGCACACAAAACTCAAGGAACTTGCAAAGCATTTAGCTTACGAGTTCTTGTGGAAGGGTAAGACTTGGCAGAGAAGCTTAAGACTTAAATATTACTGGCCCATTCAGAGCTATCCAAGGAATAGTTGAATTAAGTGTACAAACTTTCATGAAACTGCGTCAGTTTAAAGTTGGGTATTCTTACATGTTGATTTTTGTGTGTGTGTGTGGTGGTGTAAGGGGTTGAACTCAGGCCCTTGAGCTTGCCAGGGGAGCACTTACTCCACTGAGCCATCTCCCAGGCTCCAAATGTATTTTTATAACTTTCCTTTTTTTTGGCACCGGGGATTGAACTCAGGATCCTGTACTTGCCAGGCAGGTGCTTATTCTACTGAGCTATTTCCCCAGCCCTAAAGTTGGGTATTCTTGCTGGGCATGGTGGTCCATGCCTAGAAACCCAGGACTCGAGGCTGAAGCAGGAGAATCACTTTGAGTTCAAAGCCAGCCTAAACTATATAACAAGAACCTAGCCCAAAAAATTAAAAAAAAAAAAGAAAAAGTTGGGTATCTTTATAATACTCTTCATGTTACTGCATCATTCCCTTTTCCCAACCATCTTAGGGAAAAAATGGGTTTGAAGATAGAAGCATCACTTGGTTTCTGTAAGAAACTAGATCCAGAATTTCCCTCAGATACCAAAATCCAGATTCTTACATATCTTCTGTAAAATGGGCTAATACTGAATATAATTCTTTGTTATGTGCCAGTCTTATGGCATACATCTGTAAATGGCAAGAGGATTGCTGCAAGAGTCAAGACCAGCCTGGGCTAGAAAAATGAGTTCAAGGCTAGCCTCAACTCAAAAAAAAGAAAAAGAAAAAAGTCTGGATTTTATATAATTAATGTAATGGCTATCTAGTCATACTGTATTGTTTAGTGAGTAATGATAAGGGGGAAAATCTGGGCACATTTAGTACAAACATTTTTCCCCCAAATATTTATAATCCATGATTGGTTGAATCCATGGATGTGGAGCCCAGAGATACAGAAAAATGATTGTTTCATTGTTTTTTGTTCTTGTTTGAGACAGATTGTCTCACTATATAGTCCAAGTTGGCCTTCAACGTGAAGCCATCCTCCTGCCTCAGCCTCCTGAGTGCTGGGATTAAAGCCATGTACCATCATGCCCGGCCTTGTATAATTTTTTTTTTTTTAGTGGATGACCATTATTGAGGTGATAGGTTTAGTCCCTGAAAAATTTCTTAAATGAGTTAGTGGATATGATTAATACCATGGGGAGCCAGCAGAACCAGAACTATTAAGAAGGGGCTGAATTCTTTGGTTCCCAGTCAGAACTTCTATACTTGCAGAATAAAAGGCTGTGTGAGAGAAGTGGCAGTCTTGTCCATGTATTGTCAGTAGGGTCATCTGAGTTTTGTAACCTTTGTTTTATTGCCCAGATGCAGGGGATGAGAAGAGGAAACTGGAGTCCTGAGAAACTTTTCTGTGTATGTGAAGTCAGGGAGTGCAGAGACAGTTGGGACTGCTGTGTGATGGCTTTGCCATCCTGTCTGAGGAGGAAATGCAAAATTAAAGACTCAGCCAGAAGAATCTTTAGATTATCTGATCCAGCTTTCTAAAGACCCAGGGAATGAATGACATGGCTCTCCTGCATTGCACAAAGTCTTAATCTAGGATTAAAGCTGGATTTGGTTCCCTTGTTCTTTAGTACCTCTTGAGTTGTGTGGATTGGGAGCTGTGAGGCAGGCAGACAGGTTGCCCGCTTTTGGGACAGAGAAAGATGCCCAGGGTCGGCAGCACTGATGGGCCCTTGGAGGGTTGCTGCCCTTCCACACCCATGGCAGGGCAGTATATCTAGAACTGAGCCTATGGGTAGAACAGCAAGGTCACAGGGAGCTGCCTACCTTGATTAGCTCACAAGAAATTTCCTGGGTGATTTTGTGCCTCTGATAAAAATGAGAGCATTGCTGTCATTGCTGAGGTCCTTGTTCTGGTCCCCTTAGCATGCACAAGCATTGATTGCTTTTAGTATTAAGTTATATAGAACTGGTTTTTAGTACTCACAGTGTTTAGCTCTTGTTTCCTCAGATATCTCAGTTTTTGGCCTTTGAAAATTCTGGTTTAGTAATGGATCTGGAAGTTGGTAGCCAGTGGCTGTCTGGTAGAATGGCCCTTTATCCCCATCCCCCTGGCCTCTCTAGTTGCCTCTTTGGAAGTATCCCAAGCTGGCTGAGTGGTGTGAGAGGGTAGGGTAGCTGGAGGGAGAGAGATGCTCAAGGTGTAGCTTGCTAGAGGCTTGGCAGGGAGGAATAATGGAGCCTTTGTGGTGTTCTATTATTGATGAGGGGGAGGAGTGTCCTAGCCAACCTTAGAACCTGAGCTCAGTCCTGAGGTCCAGGAGCTGAGGCACTGGGGGTGAGGTGGGGTGGTAATTGAATGTATAAGTGCTAGAATTGTGGGGAGAGACTCCCACTCTGACTTCTCATCTTCCAGCTACCCTAATCACCTTTCATCTCCCCCTTTTATTCTTTTTTTAGGAATTTGACAAGAAATATAATCCTACCTGGCATTGTATCGTGGGCCGGAATTTTGGCAGCTACGTCACACACGAGACAAAGCACTTCATCTATTTTTACTTGGGTCAAGTTGCAATCCTCCTCTTCAAGTCAGGCTAGGTGGCTGTTGGGAAGGTGTCAGTGGTGGCAGCAGCAATGGCAAGCAGGCGGCGTTGCTGGGACTGTTTTGCACTGGGGCCAGCATCAGGATGTCCTCTCCAATGGCTGTGCTACTGCATGGACTGTATACTCGATTTCATGTGTATGTCGCAGTAAACAAAACCAAACTTCTTTCTGTTTAGTTGCCTGGGGAAGAAGGCTGCTTTATGTTTATTTTTCAAGACTTAAAAAAATTTTTTTTGGTTGTATTGCACTAGAAAATTTGTCCCCCTACCCCTCTTTTTCTCTTTCTCTTCCTATACAAAATAAGAAGCCCTTAACAAAGTCCAAAGGACCAGGAGGGCTGAGGAAAAGAAATAGGTCTCTGGAGGTGGAACTAAAACTGTGCAGCTGCCTTTTTGGTGGTGGACGCTGTATGAGAAGGCCAGGGAG
>PVKA01045105.1:5775-15844 GCA_004027165.1 Ctenomys sociabilis
AAGGGCCTGAGTTCAATCCCCGGTTCCGCAAAAAAAAAAAAAGTATATGGGGGCTGGAGAGATAGCTCAGTGGCAAAAGTACCTGGCTGGCAAGTGAAAAGTTCTGAGTTTGATCCCTATTTCTGGCAAAAAGACAAATATTATCCTACAATGAAAAGGAACTATTATTACAGGTATGTACCACCACGTCCCATTCCAAAAAGGAACGATTAATGCATGATACAACATGGATGAACCTCAAGATATTGTGCTAAGGATAAAAGCTAGATTCAGAAGACAATAGGCCAAATGATTCCACTTCTATAACTGAGGTTTGGAAGTAGGACGAGTAGATTTAAGAAGGAGGGAACACCTGGGGAAGACAGAAATGTCCCAAAACTAAATTGTGGTGATGGCTGCAAACTCTGTAAACTTACTAAAAATCATTGAATTATATTTAGAATGGGTGAATATCCCATAATGATGCTTCTAAAAGTCAAAATGAAATTTGTGAATCTATACTACAATAAATACCAAAAATAAATAAATAAATAAATATCAAAGCTAAATAAATACCAAAGAAAGTTTGATGAGGAACATTATACTTTCATAATTTTAATTTTGTCCACACAAAATTAATTACAAACAACAAAAGGTATATTGGAGAAGGACAGCAGACAGTAGTGATTAAAATGTTCAAAATACTAAGGCAAATCAAAATTACATGCAAAGTGAAAAAACCGCAATAAGAAGAGTACAGCATCCCCATGTTTACTGTGGCCCTACTAACAATAGCCAAATTATGGAAGCAGCCTTGGTGTCTACCAACAGATGAATGGATAAAGGAGAAATATGGTATGCACACACAATGGAGTATTATGCAGCTAGAAAGAAATCCACTCATGCAATTTGTAGGAAAACATATGGAAATGGAGATTGATGTGAATTATATTTTTCCTTATATGTAGAATCTTGGGAAAGATGATAAGTAAATAAAAGGGGTCTACTAGGAAAGAAGAGAGGGCCAGACAGCAATAGGAAGGGTGAACATGATCACAGCATGCTATATCTATGTATGCCAATGTCACAATGAAGCCCATTATTTTACAGTTAAAGCATACTAATTATAATTTAAAAAATAATAATACAGCATCACTTTATTGGTAATTTCTGCCAAAGACCTGAATCTAAAGGCAAGGAAACACACATGGCAAACCAAACCTCAAAGAAATTCTACAAAGCTGGCCTCTAATCTTCAAAAGGATTAAGGTCACAAGAATAGTGAGAAACTCATTCAGGTGAGAGGAGACCCAAGACAATACAACTGCATGCAAAAAGAGATACTGCATTGGAGGTTTTTCTCCAAAGTTCATTACTGGCAACACAGGTAAAACAAACAGTATGAGATTTAAGGAATACTCATTTATCAATTTATTTTCCTGGTTTTGATGGCACTGTTGAAATACACACCAAGGGTTTGGGATGAAGCAAGACAGCACCATGTTGGCAACGAAAACCCCTGAAACCACAAGCCAAACTAAACTCCTTTAAATGGGGGTGTTGGACATTGTGTCTCAGAGATGTAAAGCTGATCAACACATAAGGCATGAAATTACTAAGATGGACAAACACAATAAGGTGATCGAAAATTAAAAAAAACAACATAACATCAGGTCCATCAGCTAACTGGGAGAAAGTTGGTCATATTTTCTTTTTTGTCTTTTTGAGGCAGAGTCTCACCTATGCAGATGAGGCTGACCTTGAACTCTCAGAGATTTTCTCATCTCAGCCTGAGTGCTAGGATTATAGAGTGCACTACCAGGCCTGGCCCTAAAGATAGTAATTAAGAGAGCCTCAGATAAAAAAAAAAAAAAAAAAGCCTCAAATCTTCCTCAGATTAGTATCCATCCTGCCAGAGCTTTATTCACATCTCTTCACAGACTAACTGTGCAAGTTCCTTTTTTTTTTTTTTTTTTTTTTGTTACTGGGGATCTAACTCAGGACCTTGTGCTGGCCAGGCAGGCACTTAAGCTGCTGAGCCATCTCCGGAGCCCTACAAGCAAGTTCTGTGTCTCAGTTTCCTGATCTTTAATAGGAACAGCTATATGGCAATAGGCTGAATGGTCTGTCTTCCAAAACTCCTATATTGAAACTCTAATCTTCAAGGTATTAAAACATGTAGTTCATGTATGCATCTTCTATGATAAAAAACCACTACAAAAACAATATGCAATGTATTAATTATTGAATCTGTCCTGCTAATTTGATTTGAAACTGTCTCATTGCTATTTGTTCTTCAATAAAACAAAATAAAATAAAAAACATGTGGTGCTTGAGAAATGATGACAAGATTAGAAAAAGTCTTCATGAATAGATTAGTACTTTTCTGGGAATGGCATGTACCAAGAACTCCATATTGCCTACTATCCAATGTTTAAGTTTTTCGAATGATGAAATTCATATGTACTTAATATATAAAAATTCAAAGTTTACAAAAAAAGTAAGCAGGTTACTAACATAAATTGGTGTGCTCCAATTGGTGTTTTTTTCTAGTAGTGACACTTCTGTGTTACTGAAACTGGTTACAAGAGCTAAGGCTGAAGAAATATCTATTGAGGCTGGAGTATAGATAAGTGGTATGACATTTGCCTACTATGCACGAGGCCCTGGGTTCAATGTTTAGCGTGTGTGTGCATACACACACACACACACACACACACACACACAGGAAAAAGACTGCTTCTAAGCCTTTTGATTACGATCAAGAGGAAAAAGAAAAACTCAGGATAATCCACTGGATTTATTTTCTTTTTGGCCTATATCTAATAGCTAGTTGTGTTAGTTTTCCATCATTATGGAAACTCCTGAAATAATCAACTTATACAGCAAAAGGCTTATTTTGGCTTACAGTTTAAGGGGCTCTGGTCCACGGATTGACACTTTGGGGCATATCACAGTGGGAGTATGCGGTAGACAGTAAATCTGTTTAGCTCACAGCAAGAAGTAAAAGGATAATGAGGAGGTGGCTAGGGATCACAGTCCCCTTCCAGGACATATCCTCAACCTCCTAAACTCTTCCTAGGGCCAATCTGTTCAAGTCTCCATTACTTCCCAATAGCGCCACTCTTGGATCTTGCAAATACTTTAGTAAAAGACAAAAGAAGTGTATAATCTGAAAGAAACCAGAGTGTGGGTTTTTGATAATGCTTATCCAAACTATAGGCCTCGTTTTAGGTCACACAAAAAAAGGATCTATTTATTAGGCCTGATACTTAAACTATGTATGAATGTTCTTGTTTAAACTGTTACTCCCAAGTACCACAAACTATCTAGCTTGTAAACTGCAGGATACTGGTCACAGTCCTTGAGGCTAGCAGAGTGAGGACCTGCTTCCTGTCTCTGACATCCATTTCACTACCTGCTTATGGCAGAAAGAAGGAAAGGACTCTGTAGTCTCTTTTATAAAAGGATAGGTGTCACTCAGGAGAGTTCCATCTTCATGACTTAACCACCACCCAAGATATTTTGTCTGACAGATATTTTGTCTGACAGCAAAATATCATCACCTTGAGATGAGGTTTCGACCTTTGTCTTGTGAGACAACAGAAACATTAGTCCATATTAATAATTAAGAAAATTTAATTTGGTGGGCATGGTCAGCATTTCCTTTTAATGAAAAAGAAATGTAAGAAAAACATTTGCTGATGTAATGGTTAAACATTGCTTCCTGTTATCTGTGAGTAGTTTGTTATGACACAAAAATGTATTTGATACTGGGTCACCTTAAAACAAAACAAAACAAACATTCAGCTAAACAGTCATTCAATTATGAAAGGATAAAAAATTATTTAATTAAAAAAAATCTATTTATAATTTATTTGGTACAGGATCTCACTAGGCAGCTTAGACTCACAGTGATCCTTCTGTCACAGCCTCCCCAGCACTCGGATTACAAGGCATGCACCATTGTGCCTGGTTTGGGTGGCCTGTGCGGCAAGCCCAGGATTCTGGGGCCAGCTCAGGATTCTGGAGCCAGCAAAGCATGTGGTACCAGGGATCAAACCAGGTCTTTGCACTTGACAGGAAGGTGCTTAGACTGCTAAGCTGAAAACCCTAGCCCTAAAAAATTCTTGAGTATGATTTTGTCATATGGTACTCAATTGATATATTCTATAATTGTGTTAGCTTTCTATTACTACAACAAAATGCCTGAGACAAACAACTTCTAAAAATGGTTTATTTTGGTCATAGTTTTGGTGGTTTCAGGCCATGGTCAGTTGGCCTTGTTCCTTTTTGGTCCTGTGACAAGTAAGGCAGCACATCACAGTTGGGCAGCATCACGGCTTGGCAGACACTGAGGCCCTAATATGCCCATAAGCGGGTCTTCCTCAATGACCTAACTCCCTTCTACTAGTTTTCACCTTCCAACAGTGCCAGTGGCTGGGGACAAAGTTTGTAACATTTAGCTTTTGAGGAAGACTCAAAACCCTAACTGTAGCACTATCCGTATAATTTTTTCTTCCATTTTTCTATTATCTTTGCCTACAAAATATGTCTAACCTAACAGTTCTGGTCTATTACACTCTGTTCTCTGCCATTTGTGCACTTGAATTTTTAAGTACCAGTTGCTCAAGAACTGGTGATTATCACCCTCAGCCAAGGCCTGCACCTTTAAAAGATCTCTTATAAATTCCTCAGGTACTGGTTCTTCTCCAGTAAATATTAAGGTCCTACCTCTGCAGACTCAGTGGAATCTTCCCACTGAGACAAAGCTTTTCTGCACTGCTCTTCCTTGTCCTTAAGCCAGGACTAATTATACTGTCTGAGAAACTGGATTTCACCCTCATTTCTTCCCTTTTCCAAATTGTTTTAAATAAAATTGACTATAGTTTAAAAAAAATAAATGCAGCACTCCTCACAGGGAAAGTGTAGAAAAGGAAATTACGGGGATTCTAATTCAACAATGGAAAAGAAAAGAACTGAAGACTCACAGAAGAAAAACAACAAAAACTAAGAACCTACAGCAAAATTTAAGACTACAGATTAGTGAGACTACAGATTAAAATCAAGGAGGCAGGGCTGAAATCCATTACTTTTTTAGGTGTGCTAACTGCCCAAATCACTCTCTTTGCCTAAAATTTACAGTTAAAAACAAGGTTGATTCTTTACCATCTCTGAATACTCTTGCTATTTTTATAGTGAAAAACAAAACATCTTCTATACCTCTTTCTCTTTCTCAAAACTACAACTAAGCACAACAACTACAAAAACGTTCCAATTTACAAGACTGTTTTAAACTAACTCTCTCTCCTCCCAACGAAACAGATAAATTTAATGGGAAAAAAATTACTGTCAAAGCCAGGTGGACTGGATCAAATTGCAGTCATGCTAAGAAGCTTGTAACCTTGGCCAAACTACTCTTTGAGCTTTTACCTATATTTTGGAGGTAATTTTGAAAATTAACTGAATTTCAGAGCCCTACTGTGCAGAATACAAACAATTCTACTGTACCTTTCTAGCAATGAGGCTATTGCAATAATTCCTAATGGTAGAAGGACTAAAGAAAAGGAAAGACAGAAAGAGGGGAAGTATTTAAATAAGCAGAAAGGAAGGGGTTAGGGGGAGGAAGACTACACTGAATAGATGCACATTTAAACCTAGTGATTCTAGCCGGGCGTGGTGGCGCATGCTTGTAATCCCAGCACTCGGGAGGCTGAGGCAGGAGGATTGTTGTGAGTTCGAGACCAGCCTGAGCTACAAAGTGAGCTTAAAGCCAGCCTGAACTGCATAGCGAGACCCTGTCTCAAAAAGACAAAAAAAAAAATAAAATAAATAAACCTAGTGATTCTGAAATAACTGACCAAATGGTTTTTGTACCTATTCATTTTTTTTTTTTTTGGTACGTATTCATGAATCACTAAGCTAAACAGCTATTTTAGGAAACCCCATAATTTTTGGTCACTAATAGATGGTCTCTTGAAACCACATATTTACAAATGTTTTCCAAAAACCTCAAGTAATTGTATATAAGTACAAGTTTTACCGTATGATGGAACCCCTGGTAACAAACATCTTGAATTAAATATACACAGTATTTATTAATAAGGGAAATTTATAATCCTTTAAAATATATATTAAAATCTCTTTTTTGTTGTTGTTGTTTTCTTGCAGAACAGGGGATTGAACTCAGACTCTGGAGCTTGCCAGGGAAGTGCTTATTCCACTGAGCCATCCCCCTGGCCCAGTTGGTTATTTTTTTATTGACACATTTGTACATATTTGATACAATGGGATGCTTTTTTTTCTTTTTTTAATGTATTTGGTGGTTACAGGATCTCACTATGCAGCTCAGACTTATAGTGATCCTCCTGTTTTTTAGCTTCCCGAGCACTGGGATCACAGGTGTGCGCCACTACACCTGCCAGAGTCTGCGGCTGGCTCAGACCACCTGGGGGTGGTGCTGGGATCCGACAAAGGCGTCTGCGCTGGCCTCAGCAGGTGCTTCAGTCTACTGAGCTATCTCGCAGGCCCTGCAACAGGAGGCTTTGATTCAGATATAAGCTGGCTTATAATCGTGTGTGTGTATGCGTCTGTCTGTCTGTGTGTCTGTGTTTGCACGCACTCATTGTCAGGATCATGCCTAAGGCCTCATGCATAGTAAACATGTGTTCCATCATCAAACTGTATCTCCAACTCTGTAGTCACTTTCAAATTAAAGGATTTCATATTCTATATTGCAATTTTATACTACACACTGAAATGTTCTCTCAAAATAACAAAATTTTATCATCATAATCAAAATTTAAATCCTTTTGATATAGCCAACAAGAGGGACGAGCTGGAAATTTAACTCAGTGGTACAACCCTAATATGGGTGGATTGGACCCCACCCCTGCACACCAAAAGAAGAGGCTAATCGCAAACTGGAAAATATTTTAAAGTCTGAAAATACTAAGTATTAGTAAGGATGCAAAATAGCAGGCACTGCTCCTGGGAATATAAATTATATCATCTCTCTGGAAAAAACAAATTTGGCACTACAGAACTCACTAGGGTTGAGCATGTTCCTATCTTATAATCCTATAATTATACTCGTATATTTATAGTATACTCTTGGACTCTTTGCAAGAAAAGACATGCAGGAGAAGTCCATGGTAGTAGCAACCTTTTACAACAGTAAAAATGTCATTATCCCACTGTATGTGAATGGACAATACAATCCAGCACAACTCAAAATGGGCCTGAAGTCCTATTGTGGAGAACAGAGCTCATGTCCCTTCCGCCTGAGCTCAAGCTTCTCAGGGGTCTCTTCCCAGCACTTTCTGTCTGCAGCTGTCTTCTGTGACTATCTTTTACCCATGTGGGAGGGTAACACTGGGGACCCTGAAGTACGGCTGTCTCCCACGTATTGAATCCAATTCAAACAGTCCTTTACCAGAATGGCACCCAACTAATCATTCTCTAGGCACTGGGCATGTACCAGTGCTGGGATCCTTCTCCAGCCACTGTCTGTCCTCTTGGATGAAACCCCATGCTGCCCTGCAGGTCTACAACCATGGGGCCTGCACTGCAGATCCAGCCTTCTGTTACTATATTTTCCTGGAGCCCCACCACCTTGCTTCTGTAGAGCCAGCCTCCTCTCCCTGCAAGCTGGGAGCCAGAAAGAGAGTCTAGACTTTGGTTTCCTTCTCTATAGCTTTTAATTTTCCTGTCAGTTCCTTCCTAATTCCCAGCAACCTTCTTCTCTTTTTTCTTCCTCAAGCTGTTTTCATTTCTGGATTCCAGAAAAATGTATCTTTCATAAAAAACCATTAAGTGTCTTTCAGAATGACTATTATTTTGTCTTCGTGCCAACAAGGAATGAGAGCTCCCTATGTTCTACAACCTTGCCAATGAGTATTATTAATGTTCTGGTTTTGAGACATTCTCATGTATGCATACTGGGAGGTTTTTTTTTTTTTTTTTTTTTTTTTGCTACTTTAGGATGCCTTAAGGGCAGGTCTGGTACAGCTTCTGGAGCTGAGAATCGAACTGCGCTCCTATGTGCCTCCCCAGATTTACCCAAGCAGCGCTTTAAACAACTGAGTTATCCGGAAAAGCCCCAAGTTGAGAATTTTTTGGGGGGAGGGGGCAGGGGCTGGCTCAGGTTGCATTAAGGGCAAGTCTGGTAATGCAGGTAGAGGTGGGGATGAACCGTGGTATCCTGCACCTAACTGCATTTGTGTGAGCAGGCACTTAAACAACTGAGCTAACCGGCAGGGGGCCTGCGTACTGGTATTTCTTTTAACTTGCATTTTTCGGGTAAATGATGAAGAGGGCCTTCTTACATGCTCATCAGCCATCTGCATTTTTTTTCTTTAGTGAGACCTCTTGTTAGGGTTTTGTGTCTCTGGTGCATGTACAGGTGTGTATCAAAACTCAGGAATGAATTAGTGCCATCTGCATTTTTTTTTAATTGGGTCTTTTTTAATTGGGTCTTTTTTTTCTCACTGCTGAGCTTCAACTTTTCATTTTAGCTTCTCCTAAATTCTAGAAATATTTTTGGAATGACCAGGATCTCACATTTAATATGTTAGAAGGGTGTATATTCTGTAATGCTTAAATTTAGCTTCTATGTTTTTTTACAGGTTCTCACCCATGACATCTCTTTTAATTTTTTTTTTACTGTAAAATAGATCAGTACTGCAAACAAAGTGTTCATAAAACAATTCTTTAGAAGCCCACATGTCCTCTTGCTTGGATTATAATGCCTTCACTTTACCACAGAAATAATCAGTACAGTATTCTGATTTCATATTAATAATTCTCTTACCATTTTTTGGCATTATTGGTTTCACTGTTTCTTTCGAGGATATCCCTGAGAATTTTTTGGAGTGCTGTTCTGGTGGGCATGAATTTCTTAAGGTGCACTTCATCATTTATTTCTCCATTAAGTTTGAAGAAAAGTTGTGCAGGATATGGAAGTCTGGGTTAGAAAATGTTATCTTTTAGGGCTTGAAACACTTCACTCCAAGCTCTCCTGCCTTTAAGGTTTAGGTTGAGAAGTCCGCTGTAATTTGGATGTTTACCTATATAAGTAAATTATTGCTTCTGAAAGTAGAGCACAGCACTGGTTCTTCCTTACTTCTGGATAGGCAAAATCAGTATAGTCAAAATAGCCATACTGCTAAAACTGATATGCAGATTTAATTCAATCCCAATCAAAACACCAACTGCATTCCTCACAGACCAAGCCTAAAGTTCATACAGAACCAGAAGAGACCCAGAATAGCAGAAGCAGTCCTGAGCAGTAACAGCAAAAGCAGGAAGCAAGGGTCTTAGATTTCAAGTTACCCTATGGTATAGTGATTAAAAACAGTGCATGCTTGTGTACACACACACACACACACACACACACACACACAAACAAAACAAAACAAAAAAACAGACAAGTGGATCAGTGGTAGAATAGAGGATACAGAAATATCTGTAGGCACATTCAGCTACTTGATCTTCGACAAGAAAGCCAAAAACTTATGTTGCAGGAAAGAGCCTCTTTTGCTGGGAAAACTGGCTATTCACATGCTGAAGAGTAAACCTAGATGTGTGTCTCTCAACACACACTAAACTAAAATCAAAGTGGAACAAATATCCAAATGGTAAAACAAAAAATATTTCATCTGCTGGAAGATAAAATATGTAATATTCTTGAAAGACACAGGCATAGGTAAGGACTTCCTGAACAGAACCCCAAAGGCACAAGAAATAATACTAAGAACAAACACGATCATAGTACATTAAAAGCTTATGCACAGCAAGGAAACAACCAACAGAGTAAAGACAAAACCTACAGAATGAGGAAAAAAAATAGCTAACTGTTCAAATGGACAGAAGACAAACATCTAGAATATGTTATATTGGGATAGATAACGCTGTGCTTCTACATAATTCTATGAGAGGCAAGATCTGCACTAATGGTGGTTGGACAGGATATTATGTCGGCTTTTAGTACTATGAATTTTTGATATAATTCAGGTATAAAAAAATAAGATAAGTAAGCAACTACGCTCTTAATTCACTGATAAGAGATATCTGCTAAAATAACATCTGT
>PVKA01045106.1:0-15741 GCA_004027165.1 Ctenomys sociabilis
GGTGGTGCAGGCCTGTAATCCCAGCACTCAGGAGGCTGAGGCAAGAGGATTGTTGTAAGTTCAAGACCAGCCTGAGCTACAAAGTGAGCTTAAGGCCAGCCTGAGCTGCATAGTGAGACCCTGTCTCAAAAAGACAAAAAAAAAAAAAAAAAAGATGATTAACTAAGGGCTAGCCAGATAGCTCAGCAGACAGAAGCGCCTGCTTAGGCAGAGATGACCAAGCTGATAGTTCCTCAAAGGACACGCACCAGGCCTAATGAAGCCTAGGTAGATATCAGTCACTCTGGTGGTGACGGAGACTTCTGAACCCATCGTTTCCTAGAGAAAGTCTTTGTTCTTTCCGCCTACCCTTGTTATGTGACTTGTTTCCCTATTAGATCATCTTCTAAGCCACTCAAGCATAGCTGGAATCCATATTATACCCATGTGAGTATTGTTCTATAAAATTTTCCTAGAGTGGGGTCTTGGGACAGCCCCCTGGGGCTCCTTCCTGCCTCTCAGGAGCTATATCTCTCTCCTTCAATAAATATCTTCCTACTCTTAACCTTATTCCTAGAATTCATTCTTTGATTTTTAGAGAATATAAACTGCATATCAGACATTTCACAGGTCGGCAGTTATAGTATTTCCCATATATTTGGAGATGCTTATATCACCCCTGTCGCAATAGTATTTACTGCTATTTTGTACATCAATTTAAAAATGTTAAACTGAGCTGAGGAGATAGCTCAGTAAAATAAGCACTTGCCTGGCAAGCACAAGATCTTGAGTTCAATCCCTGGTACTGCAAAAAATAAATAAATAAATAAATAAATAAATAAATAAATAAATAAAGCTAAACTGACCAAATGCTTGCTTATCACATAGACATTTTTTTTTCTTTCTTTTCTTTTTTTTTTTTTTTTGCGGAATAAGGAATTGAACTCAGGCCCCAGGCCCTTGCACTTTCCAGGGAATGCTTATTCTACTGAGCCATCTCCATATACATCCTATGCTAATTAGTTGTCTGTCCCTATAATGAAATACCTGAGCTAATTAACTTACAAAAAGTTTGGGCTGGAGCTGGCCAAATAGCTCAGCAGATTAAAGCACCTGCTTAGGCAGACACAGGGACCAGAGATCAATCCCCAGCTTGCTGGCGCTGCCCCCCAGGGCACTATGAAGTACAATTGAGACTAGGCATGGTAGTACACACCTGTAATCCCTGCTAAAAACAGGAGGATCATTCCAAGTCCAATCTGTGTAGTAGATCCTATAGACCCTGTGCTAAATACATTTTAAAAAAAAGTTTGGGCAGGATGTGGCTGAGTAGTAGAAGCCCTGGATTTGATCATCAACATTGCCCAAAACAAAAAGAATATAAATAAAACATAAAGAGAGAGGTTTATTTCAGCTCATGGTTTTATAGGTTCCAGTCTAAGACTATGGCTCCGTTGTTTGCGATTCAGGCAGGAGCAGCACATCATGGCAGGAGTTTTAGGTATGCCAAAGACCACTTATGTCATGATCCAAGAAGCAAGAGAAAGGAACACGAAGAGACCAGATGCCACAGTCCATTTGGAGGGCACAGCGACCTAAGGACCTCCCATTAGGCTTTCCTACATCTTAATAGTTCCTTAACCCCCCAGCTGGGGGCCAAGCTTGTATATAATATAAGGCCCTAGAGGGACATTTACCCAAGCCATAGCACATACACAAAAATATAATTTTTCTTTTAATGTGAAGTCATATTTAACTTCATTGGTCCATTTACATATAATGATAATATTCATCATAGGGAATTTATACCTGTACACATTTGTTGTAGTTTGGAAGGGGAAAAAATACAATACAAAGCACATAGTTTATAGAATTGTTTTATAATAGTTACCCAAAGAACAAAGAGAATGCAGGAAATCTGTCCACATGCTAGAGACCAAAGAATCTAGCTTGAGGGCCTAGATTCCATGGTAGTGTCCTGCATGAGTCCAACTGAAGACCTAGAGCACATAACAATGCCCCCCATAAATCCAGCTGGAGGCCACAAGCCCATGACTATGTCTTGTGCAGGCCTGCTTCACAGATCTATACTAGGAAGACCCACAGGTGAGCGCTGGAAACTAGAAAGGGGATGAAGGATCTGTGCTAACAGGCCAAAAGAATGCAGGAAATCTGTCCACATGCTAGAGACCAAAGAATCTAGCTTGAGGGCCTAGATTCCATGGTAGTGTCCTGCATGAGTCCAGCTGAAGTGAGCTCAAGCCCAGCCTGAACTTCATAGCAAGACCATGTGTTTAGTGTGTGTGTGTGTGTGTGTGTGTGTGTATTTATATCTGGCAAGATAACTCAGTGGACTAAGCACCTGTGTAGGCAAGCACAAGGACTGGGGTTTGATCCCCAGCACCACATGCCATGCCAGTCAGCAAGTGCTATAATCCCAGCACTGGGGAGGCTGAAAACAGGATGATCACTAAAAGTCCAAGCTCTATAGTGAGACCCTATACCACATACATTTAAAAAATAAACTAAAATAAATAATGTTTAATTTGAGGACTTTCCCTCCCTTCTCTTCTATAAAGGTACCAGAAAGCAGCTGAAGAAGCAAACATGGAGAAGAAGAAAAGTGTAAGTACTCAGAAGCCCACAGGCACATGTGACTTCGTAAGCCAAGCTGTGCGGCCAAGCCTCCTGTAGCTTTGCAGGACTGCCGTGCCGGCTGGTCTGGTTTGTAAGCCATTTGCTCACCTTTGGAGAATTTGGCTCAGGTGCAAGGAACCTTATTTTCACTGAGGGTCTCGCCATGTTTCCTTTCCTGTGCTGAGTGAATGCTCTTAAGTCCAAAAGCTTCACCTTAGGTTAGTTAAGATGGCTCACCGCTTCAGGTATGTGAGCCATCTCTTTTTTCTAAGTCAGACAACCAGAATTTCTATATTGATGTATTTAAATGGCAGTAATTATGCTGCTACATATTGTCATCTCCTGGGTTCTCTGTCTAAAGCAAACTTCTTGACTCAATCCACTTAAGTTTCATCCCTGCAGTTTCCCCAGCAACCGGGACTACAGGTGTGCACCACAGCACTTTCATTTCATCTTACAAAGGAAAAAATCATTTAAGCAAGAAGTCTTTAATTTGACTGGCATTACAAAAACATCCTGCTAGAAGTTTTCAGTACCTGACTCAAACATGCTCTTGGAGTTTGTTCTAAGGGAGTAACACCTGCTTTGACTTCCATTTCCCTGTAATTTGAAAATGGATCTTCATCATACAAAAACTAATGCCATTTCACTCAACTGTTTGCTTGTTCTGCCCTTCCTCCTCCTCCTGATTTTACCCTTCCTTCTCCTTTCATTTATTTGGCAAGTTTTCACAGAGCCCCTAATCCCTGCCAAGCACTGAGTTAAGACTTAAGAATATGGGCTGCATCTCCTTCCTCATGGAGTCTCCTCACATTTGAGTGGGAGACGCAGACAGCAAAGGATTTGTCAGCGTGGGGACTGGTCTGGTGCTGTGGAGCAGGTAAGAAGGGTAGAGTTCAGGTGTAGGCCTCTGTGCAGTGACATTTGAGCAGAGATTTGAGGTCATGAGCCAGGGAGAAGAAAGAAATAGGTGGAAGAAACAGCAAAGGCAGATCTTTTGAATGGTATTTGAGGACTAGAAAGAGAAAAGGACCTTGGCTTAACTTTGAAGGGAAGGAGGCCTGGGGGTGTGTGTAAAAGACTGATGTGATCTGATTTAATTTTTAAAAGAAGACCAGAGAGTATAGAGGAATGATGGAGAAGCATAGAGACCAAGGAGGAAGCTGTTGTAATGATTTGGAAAGAAATGATAGTGCACTGGATTGCCTTGAGTAGCTGTGGTGCAGGTGAGAAGTGGTCAGCATTTATATAGGAGGAAGAGAGAAGAAATGAGGATGACAACAATGTTTTTGGCTCAAATACAATTACATTAAAATGCTAGTAAGAGAGATGAGGAAGACTGCTGTAAAAGCGGGTTTGGAGTAGGAAATTAATCTCAGCTTTAAACATGTTAAATTTGAAGTACGTCATGAAGACTTCCAAGTAGAAATGACAAAAGAAGCTTGGCTGTACAAACCTTGAATTAGAAGAGATCTGGCCTGGAGATAAAAATGGATGTGTGTAACAGTATCAGTGGTATTTCCGTGAGATACATGAAATAATTTCAGGAATGACTGTGGTTAGAGGAGAAGTCTCAGGCTGAACTCCGGGATTGGCAGGATAAGGAAGACAAATGTGGTCAATTTCATATCAAAGAAATAGGGTCCTAGGGGAGAATTTAAAAAGAGAACCATAATCTGGACTATTCTTTATCAAAGTTTATTTCCCAGAAGTGATGTTTGACAAGACTCTAAAGTACCACTAAGAATTAGCCAAGCAAAGGGGGCAAGGAATGGCAGAGGGGTTGTATTTAGACAAACAGCACATGCCAAGTGTGATAGTTTAAGAGAAGAGGCCCACTAAAGGGATGGAGAATTGTCACATTCTGCTAGGCAAAAAAAAGTGGGGAGAGTGAGGCATGAAGGGAGAAGTCTTCAGCCATAGTCAGGATGAGCTTAAATTCCTGTTGAAACCCAGGATGGAGGTGCAAGCATGTAATCCCAGGACTAGAGGCTGAGGCAGGAGTTTTCCTGGGAGTTTAAGGATGATCTGGGCTACATAGATCAAGGCTTGCCTGGACTGTAAAAGGAGACCCTATCTCAAACAGGCAAGATGCCCAGGTGATATCTAGGTAGAACTGGTAGGTAAGGGGAGATATTTTATGAGAGTTATAAACCATAGTGAAATCAGGGGATAGATAGCTTGCACATATGGGACCTAAGAGCAGGCTTTGAGGTACAGAGGAGAAAACTACAAATAAACTGAAGAATGGACAGAGAAAGTGAAAGAAATCTAGCAAAAAGAAATGTCACAAAAACTTAGAAGGGAGGAATTTTAAAAAGGGGAAGGGGTCAGTAATGGCAACTTCTGTGACTTGTTTGAGATGCTCTCAGCAAAGGAATTTCTTCCCTTCCTTGGAGACTGTATCCAGGAAGCCCGTGTGTATCTTGCTAGACAACTTCTTTGAAAGTGAAAATGTCCCTGCAATGATTTGAATGTGATAGTTCATTTAAGGCAAAGGACTTGTCCAGAATCATATATCTGAGTAACAAATCTCTGACTTAGCCCAATTTAAAGTCAGATGCTTTGCAGGAAAGACACTGTGGTGAGATTAGATTCAGGAAGCCAGTTATTCAGAGGCAACATCTGCCAATATTTTTGGGACTACTTGATCTGATAAATAGGGTCCTGGATATCACTTTGAAGAAGGAGTGTAACAAACAATATGACCATTGAACTTTCAGCCTTATTTTTAAAAAAATACTTGGGGAAGTTAGAACCTTTATGCGCACAACATCAACTAGAGTTTCATTTTTACCTTGTATCCTGCACCTCTACCATGTACAGCAAATAGAAAAGACAGTAGGAGACTATAACCTAAGGTCAGGATTTGGGGGTTGGCTAGGCACCGGGGTTGGCCATATTTGGTCACATTGTGAGGGGTAATTGAAGGAGAGGGAGGGCCACTCTTTTCAAAATAATTGTTACACTCACAGGGCCCCTACTTATGTCATATTATTATTAGTACTTGTCTTTTTTGAGACAGGATGTAACCCAGGCTGGCCCCAAACTCACAGCAATCCTGCCTCGGCCTCCCAAGTGCTGGGATTGTAGAAGTGTGCCATCATGCCTAGCTATACTACATATATTAATACAATCTTATGTACTCCTTGCTCAAGGTCCCATGGCTGGATGAAGGTGGATTTTGCAGGCAATGAATGTTCATTGTAGATAATACAAAAAAGGAGAAGAAAATATAAGTGATCTATAATCCATTATCCAGTGCTTATGTGTGCCTCTGGGTGTCATATTATTTTTATTGTGTTGAGTTTAGCTATTGCTTTTTTTCCCCTGCAACTTCTTGCTTTTCTTTCTTTCCTATCTTTGCTCGCCTCACACCTGAAAGGCTGGGACAACTGCCAAGCCCCGGCAGTGCTCCCAGCAGTGACTGAGGGTGTGGCCCTTAGCACTGTCAGACCACATTGCCCTGCCCTTCTTTCTCTCCCCCACACATCCCTCCACCCCTGCCTCTTGAATTTGTATCCTCAGGAGATCCCTTTAATGAAAGAGCATTCTTGCTCCTGAAAACGCTTCCTGTGGGAATGTCCTCCAGCCTGGCGTGGACTATTCTCGCCCAATCAGATCCCTCTCTTCCTGCTTCCCACAAGTAATGAAAGTGAATGTCTTTATGCTGTTTACAGGAACATCAAATTTATTTAATACTTCTGTGAAAACTTATTTTTGTGCTTGAAAGGTTGTATTTAATTTTGTTTCTGTATTCATGTTTGTTAATGAATACATACTTATTGTAAAAAGAAAAACAAGTGCAATAATCCATTGTCCGAAGATAACCTGTGAGCCAGGCCTTGGTGGCCCATGCCTATAATCCTATACTCAGAAAGCTGAGGCAGGAGGATTGAAAGTTTAAGGCCAGGGGACTGGGAAGATGGCTCAGGGGAATAAGTGCTTCCCTGGTAAGTGCAAGGGCCTGAGTTCAATCCCCAGTTCCGCCAAAAAAAAAAAAAAAAAGATTAAGGCCAACTCAGGCTATATAGCTTGCTTGAGGCCAGCCCTGGGTGGCCTAAATACCTCAAGGTCCGGTTAGACAGCCTGTTTAAAAAACAAAAACTTTTAAAAAAAAAGTAGGGCATAATGGTACACACCTGTAATCCCAGCATTTAGGGAGGTTGAGGCAGATGTATTGTCATGATTTTGAGGCCAGCCTGGGCTACATAGTGAGATTCTGTCTCAAAAAACCAAACTTAACTGGTGATGTAGCTCAGCAGTGCAGTGCTTGCCTAATAAGTGCGAGGCCCAGAGTTCAATTTCTGGTACCAAAAAGGAAAATAGTAAAAATAAGACCAAAAAAAGTCTCTTTGGAGAAAAAATAAAATAAAACACACAGAGATAACTTGTGAACTTCTAAATTCCATTTCTGTCCATATGGATCCTGATGACTTACTGTTTTATTTTTTCATTCAAAAATATCTTATGATCATCTTTCCATGTCAACAAATATATTTGATCCCCATAATACACATCTGAGAAAAGTACTGTCCAGTGACCCAGACAAAACTCTGCTCCTGTGTGGCAGAGCAGGACAAATGAAGACAGGCTGAGGTGACTCACCAGCCTGGGTCATGAAGCAGTAGGGCCAAGAATGCTTCTGGCTTGAAGCACCAGCTTTTGGGGCTGCTTTTTGAATTGGGGAGGGGTGTTACTGTGTTGCCAATCTGGTCTTGTACTGGACTTCAGTGACACTTCCTGCCTCAGCCTTCCAAATTGCTGGGATTATGGGAACAAATCACCACACCCATTGAAACAAAACCTTTTTTCATTCTCAACAAAAACTTTTTCTGCTGCTACTATCTCTGATCCCTCCTTCCTTCTTTCCTTCCATGAATCATCTTGTAAGCTGTGATTTAAACACTGGAATGAAGCAGATATTCTGTAACTTTGCTTTTTAAACCCTTCTTGCTGCTTGATAAAGTGGCTCTCAGTGTATTTAGAAGAGTAATAGGGTGAGAGACTTAATTCCCAATATAGCTGCTAATCCTGTCTAATTCCCTGAAGTCTTTCAGTCCTGGGTTGTTTGTCCTTTCTTAATTGAAAGAGTAGGGAGCCACGCACTGCAGGAATGAAGAGTAAGAAGGTACAGATCAGTTTGCTGGAAAGGTGCTATTCAGTTTAGTGAGTAGGTCTTTCAAAGTGTGAGACATTTAATTTCACATCAACAAGCATGTTTCCTCTGTTATTCTCCTGCAGCAGAGACAATTTCCAGATTGTTTTCTACCTCGTATGTATAGTTTCCCTATTCACCCAGGTGAAAGTGAACTTTCAGATATGTAAATATGCATACTCTGAACAAGACACTGGGTGGTTGTTGTGTTTTCTATGTTTTTCAACCAAAAGATCTGTAAAATAGTAGCTAAGAATTGAAACATAAATATTTAGAGAAGAGAAAGTGAAAAAAATTAAATTCTTATGTAAAAATAATCTGGGAGAACTAGGGGTGTCTTCAGTGGTAGAACAGAATTTGGTAACATGTCCAAAGTCTTGGCTGGTTCAATCCTCAGCACCAGCACCAAAAAAAAAAATTAAGTTTATATTCATGGAAATTATGATAGCTGTAACTAAATGTCATTTATGCAACTACATATAAAAAACTGCTGACTTCCTTAGATTTCTACAAATGTTTCGGTCCTTGATGTAACTACCCATAATCATGGATATTGTATAGTTTCAGCTATCCTCTCTTTGTCTTATTTTTAAAAGAAAACAGAATGCATCACATAGTTGTTGTTGGTTTTTTTTGGTATGATTTAATGAACTTACTGGAACATAGCTACAATATTTAAGGTAGCTGGTATTTTAATTTCTCTCTCTCTCTTTTTTTTTTTTTTTTTTTTTTTCCATGAATCTGGACAAAAATCTCTCATCTCCAGTGTGACTAGCATGAGATCTGGGCTGTTCTTTCTTCTCATTTTGTCCTTATAAGGCTATCCTGTTTTATCACTTCCTGCCTAAGCTCCTGACTTTTTCTGTCTTCCCCTCTCCCTGTCCCGGGGTGAATGCTTGCTCCATGTGGCAGGGCTATAACTGTTCACAGCTGTCTGAAGCAACTTTCATTTTACAAAGAACATGTTTGACTGTTTCAGCAGGCAAGTCATAACTGGCACTGACTTCTTGTTCTTCTAGAACACTGAAAATCTCCCCCAGCACTTTAGAAGGGGAGCCCTGACTGTGTTAAAGAAGAAGTGGGAGAACCCAGTGCTGGGAGCAGAGTTGCACACAGACCCAGTGCGAAACAGCAGCTCTGAGATTAGGCACAGAGTCGACCATCCTCCTGCCGAGGTGACAAGCAGCTCTGCTTTTGGAGTTGGAACTGACCAGGACGGACAGAGCCAGCCCAGACCTAGATTTGGATCACGCCCTGAACCCCGTATTCAGCGTCGGTATCATTCTCAGCACAGTGAAGATCTGAAAGACCACAACACAACTGAAAGTGACAACATGGAAAATTGTCTGGGAGATTCCAGACATGAAGTTGAGAAATCTGAAATCAACGAAAACGCAGAAGCTTCAAGCAAAATAGAGAAATACAGTGTCCCACTGAACAGGCTTAAGATGATG
This sequence comes from Ctenomys sociabilis, assembly GCA_004027165.1. NCBI lineage: Eukaryota > Metazoa > Chordata > Mammalia > Rodentia > Ctenomyidae > Ctenomys > Ctenomys sociabilis. Next base: position 9,229 of record PVKA01045106.1, read on the forward strand.
TTTGAGAAAGGTGAACCAACTCAACCCAAGGTAAGAACTGGGCAGATATAAAATTTGAGAAGGTCATTTGATGAACTAAACAGCTATTTTTTCTAATCTAGGCAATTGGAGTAGAGTTAAATATGTGGTTCATATATTTGTCTTTTGATTCAAGTTCAATGAGTGAATAGGAAGTCTCGAATTATTTACATAGATGTGCTACTAAGATTTGTAAAGTCTCTGACCCAATTTCAAATTAAATCAAGCTCCTGCTGGGATTCAGGTTTATATCTAGAAATAAAGAGAGTTGGACCCTGATTGGATTATGTGTTTTTCTATACTTGCTCTTTTAGTTTGTCTTCCTGTGCTTTTGTCAGTCATAGCCTTGGGGGTGGAATTACTGCTGAATTGCTCTCTGCCTGGACACAGCTGCAGGAGTGGTGTTAAGGCCAGAGTTTAACATCAAGACTGAGGCTTAGTTGTCTCTTTGCTAGCTGAATCCCTTCTCTTCTTCTCAACTTCCTCATCTGTGCCTTCCAACAAAAAAGCTAAAATACCCTCCTAGAAAAAAAAAAAAAAAAAATCAATGGAGATAGCTAGACTAGCTGTTGCTTTCAGGAGTTTTGACTTGCAAATGTGCAGGGTTGCATTTTCCTAAACTGCTAATGAAATTTGATCCTTCATGTGGATCGCAGACTGAGTCCCCAGAGGGAATTACTTAACTAGAAAATGAGTTACATATGCTAGAGATTTATAACACAATCCAGGGGCTGCAACACTGGTCAATTTTTCCAGTTTTCTCATACTTTCCTGCATATCTGGCTTTGTATGCAGAGTTGGTTTGGTACAGCAGTCATAATGAAATAAACAGATCTGATGGGCAGCAAAACCATCATTTACTGTATGGGAAAGCTGTCTTTTGTTTTCTGTTTTTTTTTTAAGCTAAGTATTTGGCCCAGATTCCTTTTGGGAAACAGTAGTATGAAGCATTCTTTCTGATATAAAAAATAGATTACTCACTGTGTAGCCCATATCCCTCAGCTGCAGTATGTTCAGTGTGGTTTTGTCAGTTCTATCCTGTAACTTGCTGTGCCCGCTGTTTTCTTGCCTAGGAAAGTGCTTGAGTGTTTGGGGGATCACCTTTTCAAGGCCTAGGAAGAATTTTCAAAGGTTTCTAAAGCTAGAACTATTTTTCAAGCTCTGCCTTAACAGTGAAGCCAGTTGGCAAGAGATGTAACCACAAAGCAGTTTTATGACTTTTATTAAATTCTCTTCCCACCTAGTTTTTGGTCTCTTCAGCCTGCCAATTCCTCCTTTCTCCTTTACGGCCTAGAAAAGATTTTAAGTGGAACGAAACTGCTCTAGAAATCCTGAATAGAGAGGAAGGGGCTTTGTCGAGATGCAGAGCGCTGTCGCAGGTCTCCCCTCACAGACCTTGCTAGAGGGAGCACAGCTGACGTCCTGCCAGCACACACAGTGCAGAGTCAGTGCAGAAAGGGGCATGCATGTCAGAACCAGCCTAGGGTAGGAAATGACTGGGACGGCAGGGAACAGAAATGCTGATTATGTGCAAGGATCTGGTGAAACACTTTTTTCTCATAAACATTTAGTGAGAGATGGGTCCAGGCAAGCCCATTTCCTGTATGTGTGGTCAGAGTGATAAAACTCCTGTATCAAGATTCTACTAGATCTTTGATGGCCCTGGGCAACCTGATGACCAAGAAAGATGGAAGAGTTTTGAGATTCACCAGGGCTATTTTAGGTTTGGATATCAGGAGGTATGCCCATTAAATTTCCTGATTAATTTGTCCTTTGTTACTTAACTGATGGTTTAGGAAATGGAAAGCGTAGCTATCCTTAGTTTTATAGTTGTTTTGAAAAAAGCTTAATTTTCCATGTTGGAAATAACCTGAATAACTTTTAAAAGTTTTGTCCAACATTTCAATCAGTGTTAAGAAAAGTTTTGTCTACTTTAGATTAGGAAATAATTAATCAAGCTTGAAACCAGGTTATAGTTATTAATATAATTTTAGCTCTAACATGGATGAGGCTTTAATCAGAAAGTTATATATTGGATCTTGAGAATGATATTCAGAGAAATATGGTGGGAACAATAAAAATCCTCTCAGGAGCGAGATTATACAAGTAAGAATGTGTATTTCAGAGCTAAGAAACTAGTATTTTGGTTTGGTGAAATTAGGTAGAAATTATATGACTCTTTGGTTCCATAACTGAATTTTGTTTTGTTTTGTTTTTTAAAACAGGGTTTTGCTATGTAGTTCAAGCTGTCCTTGAACTCACTACATAGCCCAGGCTAGCCTTGAATTTGTCTTTATTGTCCTGCCTCAGCCTTCTGAGTGCCATGATTACAGATATGCGCCACCATGCCCAGCTTCATAATTGAATTTAAGAGAATTATACTGCACCTTAATTAACCAGATGAATAGAGTCAGAAAGTACATGTACAGTGGAAAAACATAGTCTAATGTACAGTCCTCAGTATTTTTCTCATAGTTCTTTATAGAAGGTGAAGTTAACTGGCTTCAATTCCACTTTTCTTAGTCTCTTTTGTCTGAGATTGATATACAGAAAATGTTAGATCTCAAAAATCAATCTAAGCAAAAGGAGAGGTTAAGAAGTAGGAAAATTTATTGGCGAAAAGGAATGGGGAAAAGGTTTGGCTCCTGAGAGACAAGAGGGGTCCTGAATGGGTTGTCAATGATTCTACCTCTTAAAGGAAGTTTTATAGGGCAAAATCATGAGGTGAGTACAACATGGGACAAAATTATGATCAATCAATAAGATTGCAAATATAGTAGCATAGGTAATTTTGAGTTCATGGTAGCAGGGGTATATGGGTGGCATCACTAACCTGGGTTGATAATCTGCAGTCTTTCTTATGGTTTTAGTTTTTGTCTTACTAGGTGGGAGAGGATGGTCCACCCCTAGTGAGATAGGATAATATACCCATAATCCCAAGCCCTGTTCATCCCTTAGGGTAGCACATAAAACTAGTCACAGTGACTTTAACCTTTAGATGTGCCTCCAGCCACAGCACAGACGCACTCTCATCTCCGGCCCTGACTCCCTTGGAGGCCCAGCCCAGTCTGATTGCCTGGAATATTTCTACCTATATTAGCTGTCTATGATAAGATGACTTCATACCTTGTCCCCTTCCCTTCAAGGCCACTTTGCCTTCCTGTCTTCTCTTTCCTTGTATGGTCTTATCTATTTTGTGATTCTGCGAGCTAAATCTCAAATCCGGATTCTAATCCTGAACTCTTAACCCTTGCTTCCGCCCCAGCCAAACTGTTTACTAGCTCAGATACCTCTTTGTTAATATTGGTTAGGCTCTCTGATTCAAGAAGGCTAAAGAAAGAACCCACCATCTTTCCAACAAAAGCTGCTGTGCTTCTGGTGTCCCTGAAAGCATCACCATTTACTCAGTTTCCTGAGATATAAAATCACCAAACCAGTTGCTCTCCTGCCTTCTTCAACCTCCCCTTCCCACCCCCAGTAGTTTCATTTTTCCAAACTCTCCAAACTTGCCCCACATATGGGCCGTTCCTCAGGTCCCCTCCGTGTATAAAGTTGAGACTTATTACATCTTCCCTACAGTATTACAACTCCCTCATCTCATTTCTTTCTTCTCATCCATCCTTACAGTTGCTATTTCTTTTTTTTCTATTTATTTATTTGGGTATTTTTGAGACAGGGTCTCATGCTGTAGCCCAGGCTGGAAGGAACCCATAAGGATCCTTCAAACCCCTGTGATCCTCCAGCCTCCACTTCCCAAGTGCTAGGATTGTAGGCATATACACCAGGCCTGGCTTATTTCTCCAAAAGTAGTTTAAATTATATTACTGCTTTGATCAGAAACATTCAATGCCTCAAGGTTAATCCACATTTACTGTTCAGGTCTTCCACATGAACTCAATTTACCTTTGTCACATAGATAATGTTATAATGAAACTGTGGATTATTTCTCATTCTCTAAACTTCATGCCCTTCAAGGTCTTACCAAGACTGGGAAGCCAGCCACGTGTGGTGGATGTCTGTAATTCCACCACTCTGGGAGGCTGGGGCAAGAGGATATCAAGTTTGAGCCCCACTTGGGCAATTTAGTGACATACCAAGACCCTGTGCCTAAATAAAACTATTAAAAAATTTTAGAAAGGGACTAAGGATGTAGCTCATTTTAATGACTCTGTGTTCATTCCCCAAGTCCTGGTAGGTATAAGATACTTGGAGGCAAGACCTTTAGCTTCTCCCATAGACGTATAGATAGATTTTTTCCTTTTACTTTGGGGCTCCTAAATCTTTTTTTTTTTTTGGTCTCAACTCTTGTTTTTGGTTTTTTTTTTTTTTGTTTGTTTGTCCTTTTTATTATTATTTTTAAAGAACACAAAATAGTGATAGAAGAAAACAGCATTATACATGATGTAAGATTTCACTAAACAAATAGGAGTCCAACAATAGTTGCTGTATTACTTCATGCTATTTGCAAATTAGTTTTCAGGTATAAACTTACAAGTTTTATTTAAAAAATAAACAGTAAGAAGTTATAAGAAATTCAAGAGAGGAAACAAATCAAGAGTAAAAACAAAAATTGTAAGCATTAACTGCTCCTTTTTTTATATTCATATAATTAGAATTCTCAAAGTAAAAAGGAATAGGCAATAAATATTTAAAGATTTAAAATTTCTGAATTTAGTTGAACTTATAATACCACATTTCCAAGAAAAATGAACCTTTTGCACAAGAAATTTAAATAAAATCATATCAAGACATACAAAAATGAAATTGTTCAAAAGTTATTATAAAGAAAAAAATGATGAAAGCATATACATAAAAAATATTAGCTATGGAAGAGCAAAATTAAATAGTATCTTATTCCACATTAGAAAGAAAAAAAGGGCCAAGTTTGTAAGAAACTAGACTAATTAAAGGACTGAAAGAAAAAAAGATCTATCCTCTTTGACTTTTATACTTAGCAAACATACCTTTGAAAACTAAAAGTAAAGTATTTTCTAGTTATACAAACTTGAAATATTTTAATACCTCCAAATGTTGTATATAGGAAATAACAAAGAACATAATTCAAAAGGCAAGAGAAGTTGCATTATGCTCCTGGATGAACAATAAAGAGCTCTCAAAGTGATAGTTATGCAGGACTATATAAAATATATTAGATGAACCTTTATTTAAAAGGTCATTGAAGATTTCTATGAAATAGTACCAATTTTATGTCGGGTTATACACTTTTCCTTTTTCATGTGTGTGTGTGCGTGCGTGCATGTGTGTGTGTGTGTATAAAGGACAGGGAAGAAGTAATATAAAGTCAACAGAAAATGGAAATATACTTTTTAAAGTTTCTAATACTAGGAGAAGATACTATATGATGTCTTTTAGATAAATTTTAATTCAAAGATATAGTGTAAATCTTAAAACAAAAATTAAGATTAAGCAATATTCAGAAAATTAAATACTAATTAAAAATTAAATGTTTCAAAACAATTGAACTAAGAAAAAATTTTCATGATAGTAAGGAAGTACTAAGAATAAAGCATAAGATAAATGCTGGAATGACAAATAAATGATCATCACTTCTGACAGTTTGGGTATAGGATATCGCACAAAGTTCTAGAGTGTTGTGGACATGGATAATGACCATGACACTTACTGCTGGCCAGGTGTCACTTGTGGGACTGAGCTACAGCTATTTCCTTGAAACCCACCCTGTAGACCCATATGGAATCATGACCCATAGGGTGCAAGAGAAGTCCATTTGTAAAGTGTGCTGATGGAAATATCTTGCTGCTGTACACGAAAAATAACTCAAAGACTACTATTGTGTACCTTTTATTCTCCTGTGTTTGTTTGCCCTATTTGGTGGGTTCTTTTCATTCTCATTCATGGGGCTGTGATCATTTTGCTCCCTCTCTAGAACATCATTCAGTAGTCTGTGTAGGCTTGGCTTTGTCATCATGAAATTCTTTAGTTGTTCTTTATCATGGAAGTATTTTACTTCTCCATTATACTTGAAAGAGAGTTTTGCAGGGCATATCAGTCTGGGTTGGAATTTGTTTTCTTGTAAGACTTGAGGTACTTTGCTCCGTGCTCTTCTTGCCTTCATGGTTTGTAAAGAGAAATCTGTCATTATTCTGATGTGTTTTTCTTTAAATGTGATCTGTTTCTTCTCTTTAGCAGCTTTTAGTATACTGTTCCTGTGCTGAATTTCTGGGATCTTTTTTTTTTTTTTTTTTTTGTGGAACCGGGTATTGAACTCAAGCACTTGCGCTTGCCAGGAAAGCACTTTTTCCACTGAGTCATCTCCCCGGTCCTTTTTTTTGTTTTTTTTTTTTTTTTTTTTTTTTTTTTTGTTTTTTGTTTTTGCAGAACCAGGGATTGAACTTAGGCCCTTGCATTTGCCAGGGAAGTGCTTATTCCACTAAGCCATCTCCCCCTGTTTCTGGGATCTTGATTATTATATGTCTGGGAGTGGTTTTAATTGGGTTGATGTTATTTGGAGTT
>PVKA01045107.1:0-15740 GCA_004027165.1 Ctenomys sociabilis
TAAAATTGTGAAAAATAAGGTCATATCTCATGGGTTTTATCAGTTTTTGTCATCCCTGGTATTTACACAGACAAAAAGCCTACTCCTAACTTCCGAGTTTCTCTGATTGTGTTCCTGACACCTGTGGCTTTTATGCAAGTGTTCCCCCAGGATTTATGAGTTCATAGGTGGGGCTTTCTTAGGTGAGTAGAATTAGGGTATGGGAAGACGTATTAAGGGTCTGGGACAGCTAAATTCGTCTGCTTGTTTATCATACTTCTGGGCGTGAGTGACAGGAAGACCCACTGTGGATACGAGAGACATTTAGCCTCACTGGAGAAGGGCAGGCTCCCTGCTTCCTCCTTCTGCCTGTCACACTATGTACAGCTTCCCCTCTGTCATCACCTTCTTTCTTGCTACCCTGCCTTGGAGTCAACTAAACATAAACTGAAACCTCTACACACTGTGAGCTAAAGAAATCTTTCCTCTGTAAACTCCTGGGTTTAGGGTGTTGTAGCCAAACATGAGTAAAATAATCAAGACACAATGCAAAGATGGATCTTGGTATGCAAAATTGAAAGAAAAAAAAGATTTTAGTTTTTGTTTTGTTTTGGTTTGGTTTTGGACAGGGTCTTGCTGCATAGGATGGACTTGAACTCATTATGTTGCCCCAGCTGGCCTCGAACTCATGTCAGTCCTCCTGACTCAAACACGTCTGGCAAAATGATTTGTTTACTAAATGTGAAATCACATTTCAGCATATGAGTCCATAATTGTCAGGATACAAAGGTCATAACTGCCCATTAGCGAAAAACCAAAGGAACAGACCGGGAACATTTGCAGCTTTTATGTACTATTTTTATCGCAAGGATGAAAGTAGCATAAATAAGACAAGAGAAACATTAGTGGAGTGGATAGGTGAAATGTGAAGCGATTATGCTACCATTACCAGTTCTGTTGATTTATAAGCACAAGCAAGCCAAACATACGATGACAGAATGGTGTGTGAACGAGTAGCTTCAAACTGGAATTTGGTTTTAAAGGACCACTTCTATCAAGGAGTGTTGGGCAAGGTAGGACTAAATGTATGTCAGTGAAATGACTAGAGAGGCATATTTTGTAAATATTTATTTTTAAATGCTTAATATGGATAGAAGGTGTCTATATTTTTTAAAAGGTCAAGAGTATCAAGATCATGGGAAAAGAAAATAATCATTTATCCCCCACTGAATAAAACACAAAATTGATTCAAATTTGGCATTTCTTAGAGACCAAGGGCAGCCTAATGATAGGCCGGTCATTCTACATGAAGAAATAGGCAGATTTTTAAATGAAAGACATAGTGCCTTAGATAAAGACAATTTTTCAGTGACTTCAATACTTTTTCGAAGTTTAAAACAGTGGATGATTGCACAAAAATATTTTAAATTCCAAATCTTGATTATTGCACAACTTACTTTCCTAAATAAATCTAAATCATGGACTGTCCAGATAACGCAGTGGACTAAAGCACCTGATTATGAAATCACAGGGACTGGGGTTCAGTCCCCAGCATGCAGTGCAGGCCCAGCCCCTGGGACGCACTGAGATACTGACTGAGACTGCGTGTGGAAGTGCGCCTGTAATTCTGGTGCTTGGGAGGCGGTACACAAGAGGATCACTAGGGGTGCCATCTGTGTAGGGAGACCCTGTAGATCTTGTACTAATACATAAAAAAAAATCTAAATCACAAACAAAGTATAGCAAAGGGATGACCTCACATTTCTTTTACAGTTGTTTTTCTTAGTTATTCTACAGTTATTATTCTCCTTCAAAAAAAATGAATAGTTATATTATCTCATCCAGAAATGTACACAAAGATACTAAATACTCTTGACTCTTTCTCTCTTTTAATATGTAATGTAAAAATGTGTGTGGGCTGTTTTGTATGTTTTTCTTTAAAAATATTTTTAAGAGTACAAGGTCAACGTCATATAGCATTTTCTACCCCATTCTGTTACTAGTTTTGTAATCGTATTGATGTAAACAATTAGATGCAATGAAGCAAAATTCAGTGCATCCTATATGAAATTGACAAATACAGAAAACAAAAATTGAGATAATTATCATTGCCTGGGGCTGAGATAAAGGACGATTTTATTTGAATGATACTATGGGTAGCAAAACAGTATTCTTTAAACTATTTAATGGCACATTATTCGTAATGACACATATAAAGGTAAAGATAATAAGTATGAAGAGTGAGACCCTGGAGATTATTTTGTAAATTATAGTGCTTCCCAACTATAATATTTACAGTGTATTTAACAATTTTTTATACAAGGAAGTTTTGTTGTCTTCAATTTTTTACATTTTCTAATATAAATTGCTTATGTTTGGCTGAATGTTTCTCTCTGAGTAATTAATTAAGCTCAATCAAATGTAAATGAACGTATTGGAGAAAGATAAAAACTGAAGACATAGCAAAAATTTCTTGTATCAAAAATTTTGAATACACTGAAAATAATGTAGTCATCAAACGCTATGATCTACAAAAACAAGACATGAAATTATTAGATATTCAGTTAACAAAATACATGTGAGATTTATATGCAGAAGCAGATTTCCAAAACATGAGTGCCAATTATTATGAAACATTTAAGTAATTGTCCATGTCTGTTTATGAGCTAGAAGACTGAACATTGTCGAAGTGCCAAAGCTTCCCAGTTTAGCCTGTCAAATTGAAATATCATGAGGTATTTTACTAATATATGTGAACTGATTCCAAATTTTATATGAAATTCAAAACTATTCAACACCATGAAGAACAATGTTAAAACCAAGATAAAGCAAGACCTATATAACAAGAACTGTAACTTCTGTATCTGACAAGGTCAGTCAGATCCCCTCAGGTTTTTCCCAGAAACCCTGTACCACATTGAAAATGTCTCATTACTATTTGTTTCTCAATAAAATTTATAAAGAAGAACAATGTTAGATTATGTGCACTATCAATTTGAAAAATTACTGTAAAGTTATGTATTTGAGGGACTCAATACTAGTGAGGGTATTGTTGCAAAAAATCAATGAAACAGTACAAAGCCCAAAAGGACTTTTTTTTTTTTTTTTTTTTTTTTTTTTTTTTTTTTTTTTTTTGTCTTTTTGAGACAGGGTCTCACTATGCAGTTCAGGCTGGCCTGGAGCTCACTTTGTAGCTCAAGCTGGTCTCGAACTCACAACAATCCTCTTATCTCAGCCTCCCAAGTGCTGGGATTACAGGCATGCACCACCGCGCCTGGCTAGATTCGGACTACAGACAGCTCAACAGAGGAAATCTTTCAGATTTGCAGTGCTGAAATAATTTGATATCATAATTATCTCACACAGAAAGAACTTAGATAGGAACCCTGAGGAATCTGTATAATTGTGGTATTTGTGTGTATCTGTGTGTGTGTGTGTGTGTGTGTGTATGTGTGCGTTTGCATACAGATCATCAAAACATATTAAAGTAGGTTACACTACTTCAATGAGAAGAAAGGAACTATAAGATCCTGAGCTTGGAGCTCTGCTGGAAGCACCATTAATACAGAAATCTTTAAAGATATAATGTGTTCCTGCCTGAAAACAAGAATATCCCCACTGTAACATCCAGCATAATATAAAATACTGCTGTCATAGGGATGGGAAATGAGATGGGAATGCTTTTGTTTCATAGGTCCAGGAGCAGAGTCCTTACTCCTTATTGTCAATTTTGCTTTTCTAGTATTTCTTGAGAATTGACGAATTACATTTTAAGAGAAAAGGCAATGCTTTGTTTATGGATAAAGTGGATAGTTTATCAGCAACAAAACACTTAAAATGTTTTCATCTAACCACATAAATAAAAATTCAGTTCTGATTCTTAATCTGAGAGTTTTTCTGGCCTAGCAACCTGTCCTTAGTATTTGAAATATCTTAAAAGCTATTTACTGCAATTCCTAAAGGCCAATTAAATATTCTCCTGTTGATTCATCCGTGGAGTTCATGTGCTCCTCAAAAAAGAAGTACTGGGTGAGGAATAATTTTATGAAAATAAGTGGGTTTCAAAACAGTTAGAAAATGACAAGCAGACACTGCACTGGGGTCAGAGAGAAAATTAATACTTGCAGTAATGAAGGAGATAAAGGCATTTTTCAGTTCTTTCATTCCATTTTATTTCACTTTTTGTTTTTTGTGAGACAGTGTCTCACTGGGAAGTTCTCCTGGGCCTTGAACTCACTATGTAGCCATCGCTGGCCTTGAACTCTAGGCTGGGTTCCTGCCTCAGCCTCTCAAGTGCTGGGATTACAGGCAATGTAATTGTGTCTATCTAGCTTTAGGAATTTTAATATGCACTTTTTATCATGTGTTGGTACTGAGCAAACTGGGGAGAATATCAGGGAATCAGCAGAATGTTTTTAAAGCTAAAAACTGGTTTTTCAATCACAGCCACTTCAACCTAGATTTGGTAGTAAGCATTTAAACTCAAATTAACATTTCCAAAATATTTTCTTTATCTTGTGTAATCTAGTCATTTCTTGAAGATTGAAGTTACCTGCATATCATATCAACAACTATAAACTGTTATGCAAATAATTTTATACAGCAAATTTTCTTGTTTTAAAATATAATTTATAAGGCAATTTTTCAAAGAAAAAAGACTGAAACATACACAATTAAAGGCACTTATTATTGTTATCATTATCATTATCATTATTATTATTATTATTATTATCATCATCATCATTTTGAGATAGGGTCTCATTTTGCAGCTCAGGGTGACCTTCAACTTGAAATGGCTGGATTATTTCCACATTAGACTGAAAATTGGATAAAACCAGAGTTTATTAATAAAGTTGGCCATTGAACCCTTACTGATTACAGATCTTTAATGTCAAGCTGACATCCAAATGGGCTTCCCACATTGTTAGGGCTCAGAAACACATCTGGCCTCATTATTTGTGTCATTTCTGTTTAAATACCCACAATGCCTTTTTTTTTTTTTGGAATTTTAGGGAAGGGTCTATACAGGGTCTCACTGTAAATAAGACTTGTAGTGAGCTTCCTGTTTACAGCCTCCCAAGAGCTGGGATTACAGGTGTGCTTCATCACACCCAGTCTCAATTGCTGGTTCAGAGTGCCCCAGGAGCAGGGCCAGAAGGGCAGGCCCATGGATGTAACTCCCAGTCCCTGGGCCTGTTTGCAAGTGCTTTTAATCCGCTGAGCTATTTGGCTGGCCCAATGCCTACAACAACTTCACAAGGGTGGGATTGGAAAGAAGAGTGAGGCATCTCAGGCAGGATTATGTAGAGCTGACTCTTCCTTATTATCTCTCTATAAAGTAGATTAAAGGCTAAACTAGAGCTTCTTTGGCTAGGATGCAGTTAATCCAATTGAGAGCTGCCATCCCCAATAAACTTCAATTTTAGCCCAAACTGGTCTTGAATTCACAATGAGCCTCCTGACTTAGCCTCCTGAGTGCGGGCATGGCCAGCACACCCAGCTCTTCAGAGGCATTTGTTGCGAGGAAATGCGAAATGTTGGCTGGAAACAGAGCCAGACTGCAATCTAATACAGTAGAGAACACAGATCAAACAACCCTATTTTGAAGCCAGTTATGGAGGTGCAGGTTTTTAATCCCAGTCCTTGGGGAGGGTGAGGCAAAAGACCTGAAGTAGAGTCCTGCTAGGGAATTTAAGAGTTTTGGTCTCATAATTTCAAAAACTATATTATGTAATTTCTTTTTAAGGCTACAAACATGGCTTAGTAGCTTCTGGGCTACAGGGTGGCCATGTGATTACTGTATGGCTATTGAGTTTGAACATGTAATATGAGCAAAATACATACATTTTGACAATTGTCACTATCTTTACCTTCATGCATAGGTAACTCATGTAACAGCTGACCCTTCATACTCAAAAGTCAATTCAATTTTTGTTTTACTTTTTAAAGAGAACATAAAACCATAAAAATATATAATCAATAATTTCACTAAACAAAATAAGAGGGATTTGATAATGTTTATGATACTATATAATGACGTCTTTGAATTATTCAGGTTAACATATATAATAAGCATGCAAAATTGATCAACAGAAAAAGTTATAAGAAATTAAAAAAAAGAAAAGAAATCACCATTATTTGCTCCTTTCAGTAGACCAGCAGAAATCAGAACACAATTATGCAAGCTATCCTGTATCTACACATGAATCTGTCTCTTCCTTCCTTCTTTGGTCCTTTTCCTGTTCTTGTCTTTCCTTCCCTTTGAGAAGTTTCTTTCCTTTCATTGCATTTGTTTTAACTTTCAGATTTCATTTACTTTCTCAGGGTCTTACCCTGGCAAGACAATCTGATATTTGCACATGTAGGTCTGATTTATTAACATCATCCAGCAAAGCCCAACACTTGTTACAGAGAATGAATCCACATTGATGTATCGTTGTCACCTAGTGTTGATATTTTGTATTAGACTTCACTTTGGATATTGTATTCTGTAGATTTCAACTAATGCATAATGGTATATTTTTATTATGATATCAATACAAGATAGTTTCATTTCCTCAAAAATGATTGTATTTTTATTAATGCTTTTTGTGTTCACCTTGTTCTTAATGAATTACTTTTTGGGTTTCCATAGATTTGCTTTTTGTAGAACATCATATGATTGAAACTATGCAGTATTATCTTTTCTCCACTGGCCTGCTTCACTTAGAACTACACATTTAATCCTGGACTTTTAATGAATTGCTTTATCTGTGTATTAACTTGTTCGTTTAACACTTTTGGGAAATTATGAGCTCAACCCTCTACAAATATCTGTGTGAAGGTTTTTACATGAGGATAATCTTTTGGTTCTTTTGAGTAATGCTTAGAAGCACAGGTAGATTGCATGGTAGATTACAGAATTCTGACCAACTGGCTTTCAAAGTTTTTTCCCACCAACAAGCAATAAGAGGCCCTTTCCCTCCACATTTTTGTGAACATTTGCTGGTTTACAGGTTCTGAATATGGGATACAACAACAGTATATTGATAGATCATTATTATTTAAATTTATATTTCTCTAATGTCACATTACATGTAGCTTTCTTTCTACTGTAATAATTAAGTTTATTGGTACATTTTAGATATACACAATGATCACATTCACAATACAGAATTTGTATTTTAAGTGATATAATTGACTTTTTTTTTCATTCCCCTACCCTACCTTTAACCCATCTTCCCCTTCATATTTACAAAAGCTTTGTTCCTATTAGCCCTTCTTCTCTCATTTTCATGTTTTTCTCTTCTTTCTTTTCCCTCCTCCCCTCCCTAATTTTCCCTTCAGTTTCTCAGTATCCATGATATATATTGGTCCTTACTTACACGTTTCGTTTCTAGCACCAGCTTCTTTAATTATAGAAGTATATATACTCACTATAATAAGATGCTCTTAATTTTTAGTAAGATACCCAGAAAGGAAATAAGTGGGTCAAAAGGAGCACCTAGGTCTAGCTTTTTTGAGAAATCTGCACAGATTTCCACAGTGATTGTACAAGTCTACATTCCCACTGAAATGTCAAGATTATTTCCATGTCAGACTGAAAATTGGAAAACTACAGAGTTTACTAATAAAGTTGGTGATCCTTACAAATCACAAAAAAAAAAAAAAAAAAAGAAAGAAAAAGCCTGACCTCACTCCTTGTCTCTGCTTAAATACCTACATATTAACAATGGTGGAGAAGGATAAACTAGAACTTCATTTGCTAGGATGAAATCAACCTACTGAGAACAGCCCTCCCCTATTCCACCAACAGCTATGGAAGGGCTCCTCCAGCCCTGCTAGCATTTTTTTTTGAGGGGAGCTGTAAGTTCAGAGTTGTTTTAATTTGCATTTCCAGAATTATCAGTAATGTTGAATATTTTTATATATTTGTTTTCCCTCTTTCTGAGAAATGTGTATTTCAGATGCCTATTTTTGGTTTAGGTTTAAATTTGGGTGCTCTGATTTTTTTTTTTTTTTTCATTTGTTTGTATTCTCTAGATAGTAGTCCTTTATGTGAGGAACAGCTGGAAAAAATATTTTCCTACACTGTGGATTGGTACTTCACTCTGTTCAAAAGTTTTTTTAATAAGATGAGAACCAAACTACTGATATTTTGTGATAGTTTTTTTTTATAACTGGTGTTTTATTCATAAAATTGGTTTTGTCTACACAAATTCATCAAAAAATCTACCTATTCTATCATCCATCATATTTAATTTTTCCATTTTAGTACTTAGATCTTTGATCAATTTTCGTTTTAGTTTAGCTTATGATGAAAGATATGATCTATCTTTAATATTTATTTTATTTCATTTTGTCTTTTTAAGACAGGGTTTCACTATGCATTTTAGGCTGGCCTTGAACCCACTTTTTAGCCCAGGCTAGCCTGGAACTCACAGCTCTCCTCCTACTCCAGGTATCCCTAACGCTAGAGTTACAGTCATGTGCCACCACACTTAGCCTAAATGTTTTTCTATAAGATAAGATCCTAGGGGCCAGGGAGATGGCTCAGTACAATAAGCACTTCCCTGGCAAGTACAAGGGCCTGAGTTCCATCCCCAGTTCCAGAAATAAAAAGAGCTAAGATCCCAGTTGCTGATTTTTGGTATTTCTTGTGCAACTAGAATATTGTCCATAAAGGCTTTGCCTACACTAATGTCTTATATCTCTGTGTACTATATCTTCCAGCAGGCTTAGCAGTCCAATTTTAATATACAGATCTTTGATCTATTTTAATTGTAGTTTACTACATGGTAAAATATATGCATTTAGCTTTCATCTTTGGCATGTGGAAAACCAGCTTTTCCAGGACACTTTATGAAAGAGGCTATCTTTCTTTTTTGGTCTCTGGGTCCATTTATTTTGTCAATATCATGCTGCTTTTAGAAAATAACTTTGCTGTTTAATTTCAAGTCAGGAATCATGATCTCTTTGTTATCCAGAATTGCCCTTTCTAATCTAAGTTGACTGTGTTCCAAATACATTTTAGGATTGCTTATCCAATTCTCTGAGATATGGCGTTGAAAGTCTCATTAAGACCGTATTAAATTTTTAAAACAATCTTGGAAGTACGGCCACTTTTACTATATTGATTTTTCCTTCCTAAAAGCAAGGGATAATAACCCATTTTCTGTTATCATTTTCAATCTTTTTTTGCAGAGTATTTAATGATCAACATTGAAGTCTTTCCTTTCTTCATTAGATTGATCACTAGTAATGAACGGTACTGTGGAAGCATAGTAATGGTAGTAGTAATAGTAGCAATAATAATAATAATAATTAAGAATAATAAATTATACATAGTAAATAAGCCCTGAATATGGTAATTTTACTCTAAGGTGAAAATATTTAAAATGGGGTAGGGGTAAAATAGAGAAAGAGAAGAGAAGAAAGATAATACATGCATGGCTGGAGGACAAAAGACATGAAAACTTCTGGAAACTATTGAAGAATGCAGGAAGGAAAGAAAAGGAAGAAATAAAAACAATAACAGAACAACAACTAAACTGGTAACCATTTTTACATTCCTATGAAAACAAGAATTGACAACAAAGAAAAAGAAAACAAGAAAAGAGAGATTAAAAAAATAAAAAACAAAAAAAAAGTTCTCTTCAAGGTGTGTCTCTGTTTTCACTGGTAGAAAATGTGAGCAGACAGAATCAAAACTAATATTGAACCGTCCCAGCAAGCCAGCGCTAATTTTACAGAAGGGTACTGGATAATCCTAAAAAGCTTGCACCTTTTTTTCCAGGGAAGTTCAGGATGGTTTCTGGTCATGAACATGGAATTAGACCCATTCAGCCCTCAGAGGTCCCCAGGCCTCCTGAGCAGTATGACTCATTGAGGCGCTGCTAGACGGATCCAGCAGTTTCTGTGAGTTTGGAGCTCAGTTGGTCCTTTTCCAAGATAGTTCATGGACAGTCACCCTCTCTTGTGGCGCAACTGAACCCAAAGATCTCACCAGGCACTACGGTCTGCTACATCCACCTCTCCATTCCACTGGTGCGTTTCTCTGGCAAGGCCTCGGGGCTCACGGGTAGTCATTGTGCCCTGAGTCCAGGCTCAGGCACAAAGTGCTGCCTGTCACCTCTGCTTCCTTGAAGTTTCTCTCTTCAGTCTCTCCTTCATCTGCAATTCTTACTCAGATCTTTCCTGTTTCCTGGAGACCAGCTTCCCTCCTTCATTTCCTCACATTGCCACAGTCCAGTGTCTGTTCCTGAAATCTCAGAGGCTTTCTGCTCCTTCTTTCCAGATGTTGGAAACTTTCCTCACACTCACTCACCATCTCTTTGATCTGGCCCATCATTTTTTTCTTATGCATTTAATACAGGATCACACTAGGAAGCTCAGACTCGTAGTGATTCTTCAGTTTTCAGGATCCCAGCGCTGAGTTTACAAATGTACCCCACCACACCTGGGGACTGGGTTTACAGATGTGCCCCACTACACACAGTGTGCCCAGGGGCGGGGCTGGCACAGTATGGTATGTGGTGCTGGGGATCAAGCCCCAGTCCCTGTGCCCTTACGTAAGTCCCTAGCTATCCTGCCAACCCTCTCTGGCCCACTTTTTATAAAGTATTTGATGCTTATTATTTAATTTTAAAAGTTCTTTATATTTTGCATTAGGTTTTTTTTATATCAAATAAGAGTTTTGTAAGTACTTTCTCTGTGGAGCTTCTATTCTGTTGATACTGTCTTTTCCAAGGCTCTCTCTTTTTTAATTAGCTCAGTATATATTTTCAATTTTAATTTCATGGGTTATTATATTAGAGTAATAACAAAAAATTGACCATTTAAATTTACCTATGTATTTTTCATATTCTGAGAAGTTGCTTAATTTTGTACTTTACATTTGCTCATGAAGTATAACACAATATTTTACTTTAGTCTCCAATGTTTCTTTTCTTTTTCCACATTTTCTTTTGCTTTTCACTTTTAAGTGGTCAGTTGTTTCAGGTTATTTCATGGTACAGATTTTGCTCCACTGTTCTCTCCTTCCTTATTTTGTTAAATATCAGTCGATAATGTGGGCATTCCCAATATTCCATTGTTTACCTAGTTATATACATGCTTTCTTAATTTAGCTTTATAATAAGCCTTGCATTTAGGGCGCATCATTCCATTTGATTCTCCTTCGTTTTCTCAAATGTTCTGAATAGTACACCTTTGTACATAAACTTTAGAAGCAACTGGTGGATATACAAAAAGCAAATTCCTGGGCTTTTAATTAGGATACCACTTAATCTATTGATGAGTTTGGGAATAAGTTACATTTTGAGAATTCTGTGTAGTCTAACTTTTTTATTTTTAAAGAATACAAATGAGTGATAGCAAAAAGAAAAAAAAAAAAAAAACAAAAACAAAAACCAGTATTAGAAAACATACAAGATTTCACTACACAGAGTAATAGGAATTCAACAATTATTGCTGTACTACATGCTATCTTCAAATTAGTTGTTCAGATTACCAGATATAAATATGCAAGCTTTGTTTAAAGAAAAAAATGTAAAACAAAACCATAACACAGATGTTATAAGAAATTCAAAAGAGAAAGATAAAAAAAAAGAGTAAAAAAAATTTAAGCATTAACTGCTCCTTTGAAAAGACCAGCAAAAATCAATAATACCATTATCCAAACTATTCTACAAATATACATAATATATTTTTTTCTTCTTTCATTTGTCTATTCCCCATCCCAGTGTTTCCTTCCCATTGAACAATTTCTTTCCCTTTTACAAAATCTATTTTGCACCTTTTTATTTTTATTACTCTTTCAGGTAAGAATAATTTAATTCGTTTTTTTGTTTTGTTTTGTTTTGTTTTTTTGTACTAGGGATTGAACTCAGGATCTTGTGCTTGCCAGACAGGTGCTTATTCTACTGAGCTATCTCATCAGCCCCCTTTTTCCATTGCTGCTTAATCAGCTAAGAACAAATATTAAAATGTTTTACCTTCTAAGTAATATTTTTATACCATATTCTCAATGGGTAGCTGGCATTTCAGATATCTTTCTCAAAAATGCGTACGATAAGTATTATAGAAAAATTGTGATAAAGAGGAATTCCTTTCCTTGTGAGATGAAGTGAAGGCCAGACAGTGCAGTTTTCTTTTTCACGTATTTGGTGGTTGCAGGTCTAACTTTGCAGCTCTCACTCGTGGTGATCTGCTCGCTTCCAACCTCTCCAGCGGTGGGATTATAGGCATGCACCACTAGGCCCGGACTCTGGCTGGCTCAGTCCGCCCTGAGGGCAGGGCTGGTGTGGCATGTGATACCAGCCGTTGAACCGCCATCCCTAAGCTTGCCTAAGCAGGCATTTTAGTCCCCTGTGCTATCTCATGGCACAAGCACTCGCACTGTGTGGTCTTACCTATAATAATATAGGTTATTTTTTGTTTGTTTGTTTTATATTTTAGGGAAGAGTCTACAGGATGTTCAGGGTCTCACTACTAGATCAGACTCGTAATGATCCGCCTGTTTTAATTACTTACCAAGAGCTAGGATTACAGGCACGCGCCTCCATGCCCAGTCTCAAGTGCTGTTTCAGCATGCCCAGGGGGCAGGCCGGGCACAGCAGACCCCAGGATCCAACCCCTGGCCCCTGCGCCTGCTTTCAAGTGCTTCAATCTGCTGAGCTATTTGGCAGGCTACAGTTTCTTTTTTTCATGTCATCAAAATTTGATAATTTCCTCCCTTCAAATTTCAACATATTAGTTAAATATGTACTTATATATTACATTTCAGGTAAAGTCTCAGGTAAATGATATTGTGTATTCAAAGCTACACTGCACTAGTTTATTGCTAGCATTTGGAGAGACAATTAACTTTTTTCTTAGCTAATTTTATTACTGGAAACTACTATGACCTTAGAATAGTTCACAAATTTATATTTATTTTGTTGTTCTATACAGAAAACTATGACATTCATGCATAGTAATAGTATTAAAATATGTTGTTAGTCCTTGTACCTTCTATTTTTCATTCTTACTGTATTAGTTAAGATTTCCAATATGGTACTGAAAGGCCGCTTACAAGGACATATCTTCACTATGTTTCTGATCTTAGTGAGAAAATTTAGTTTCACTCCATTAGGTTTGGTAGTAATTGCACTTTTATAGTTATGTTTACCATCTTTAGGAAGTTTCTGTATTCCTTGTTAACTGCTTTTAATTTAAAGTTGAATATTTTAGTAAATCCTTCTCTCTTTTTTTTTTTTTTTTATGGTACTGGGGCTTGAACTCAGGACCCTGAGCTTGCCAGGCAAGCACTTATTTAACTGAGTTATTTCCCCAGTCCCATAAATCTTTTTTAATTAGCTATTGATATCATCATATGAGATTTTGCTTTTTTTTTTCGTTGATGTAGTGGTCACAACCATTGATTTTTGAATGCTGAGTTGAAAACATTATTTCCATGGCATAACGAATACCTCTCTTATATATAATTAATAGAATTCATAAAATCATATCTTTAAAACATTTACTTTATAAATGTATAGTTGTATGAAACTTCTTAAATTTTTGAGGATATTTTCATTGATTTATGATACATATTAGCCTTTAGTTTTGTCTTCTTATAATGTATTTGTTTTCTTTCTTTCTTATTTTTTATTTTTATTTTTTTACTTTACTTTATTTTCTTTGTTTTCTATATTACTAAAATACTGGTAAAATAAAACGAGCTAAGTTTCCATTTTCCTCAACTCTCTAGAAGATTTGGCAGTGAAATGAATCAATTCTTTTGCTAAATGTTCTTCAGAATTCACTAATTTTTTATTAATCACTGTGATCTAGACAAGTAGATTTAGGATCTGCAAGATAGCTGAGTGGACTAAGTGCTTGCTTAGGTAAACGCAGGGCCAGGGTTCAATCCCTGGCACCTTATGCCCTACCAGCTCTGCTCCTAACATGCTGAGCTGGCAATAGAGTCTGGGCTTGCTGGTGCAGTCCTGTAATCCCAGAACTAGGGAGGCAGAAAACTGTAGGATCATTACAAGTTTGAGCTGTGTAGTGAGACCCTGCACAAAAAAAAGAAACCCTAATAAAGATTAAATCTAAGATATATGTATGCAAATTTACAATATGTAAAACCATATATATGTATATAGACATATATGCAGGCAGATAGATATAGTTTGATAGATAGCTAGATTTAGAAAATAGGCTTACAGTGGCCACCTAAAGAGTCCAATGTGAAAAGGCTACAAAAGGTCTTTCTGTGTGCTTGAGATCTGAAAGGATCCAGTCAGAAGTCAAAGGCCTGGGTGCCATTGTACATTCCCTTGTGAGTCCATACGGGCTAGACAAAGGGTCCTGAAGAGGAAGCCAAAGAGCCTTGCTCCTCCACACTCGTTTCTTTTTTTTTTTTTTGCTTCATAAATTTTTATTGATGGCATTTATCCCATGGTTTAACATGTTAACTATACTGTAATAAACATGGCTTTAATAGTGAACATTTCCTTATTATCCAAAGTCACCACAGTCCATTTCAGTAAATATAAAAATATATACTTAATACTTCATACATTACTGGTTTTTGGTCCAAACAAAACTGGATCAGAAAAGCCAATAAATTCAACTTTTAAGATACCCTAATTTTTTTTAAAGATTTCCAAATGGATTTAGGCAACTTTGAATAATGGGATTTATGTAATAAAATCTGAGACAAGACTAAACAACAACAAAAAAATGTCTAACACAAAATACAATTTCAAGTTCACAGATTTATGTTATGCCAAAAAGGTACAGAAACAAAACCATATTTACAGAAGTTGTATAATAAAATAATGAAAAAGGCAAGACAGGTGATAGAAGAATGAAAATATATAAAAACAGCATATAATTATTAAATGGAGAATAAACTAGATCTAACAAGTCCTCAGCATGGACCAATTCTTTGATCAGGCTTTCTCTATCAGAAAATGTTAGAATTCTGTATAGACTAGAGGACATTGAATGATTTCTATGCCAAGTTTGTGCTGGTATGTGGGTGAGGTGAGTGAGTTGGGTATATTGTCCATACTCGTTTCTTTGGCATGGGCTTGTTCCACTTGCTGTCATCTGCTGCTGCATTCAGACAAGCTCTGACAATTCTTCATCAAACTTTGTGGCTGACCATTGTAAGCCAAACTTGTGATATACACTTGTTATATCTGCTTCTCTACTACACCCTGACTGATACAGCATGCATGGCTAAATCCTCATGACACAATCACACTTTATTTTTTTTGAAGGAATATGTGTTTCATTCCTCTTTGGATACTGTTGGGGTGTGTCAACAGTCCAATGATATTAATATTTTTAATGTATTTGGTACCAGGTCTCACTACACAGCTGTGCTCATGGCGATCCTCCCGTTTTCAGCCTCCCAACCCTGTAATTACAGGCATGTGCCTCCACATCCCGACTCAGTTACTGGATCTGTGCACTCTGCGGGCAGGGCCGGTGTGGCATGCAGTACCGGATATTGAATCCCAGTCCCTGTACTTGTCTAAGCAGGCACTCAGTCCACTGAGCTATCTTGCCAGCCCTAAATAAAACCAATATTATCTGGTTAAGCTGCTGCTATGCACCCCAAGTAATGGTGAAAACAATCACAAAATAGAATGTAAGATAATACAGATTGAAATTTCAACTTGCTTGTTTTCATCTTTTTTTCCTTTCTTTTCTTTTCTTTTCTTTTCTTTTCTTTTCCTTCCTTCCTTCCTTCCTTCCTTCCTTCCTTCCTTCCTTCCTTCCTT
>PVKA01045108.1:0-15694 GCA_004027165.1 Ctenomys sociabilis
CCGTCCATCCGTCTGTCCATCCATCCCTCCATGCATCCATCCATCCATCCATCCCTCCATCCATCCATGCATCCATGCATTCATGCATCCATCCATCCATCCATCCATCCATCCATCCATCCATCCATCCATCCATGTGGTAGAACACAGCAGTTAAGGGGCCCTGAGTCAGCCTGGCTTTGAATTCCAGGTCGGCTACTGTGATTCCTAGCCAAGTCACTCATCTCTGGATTGGTGCCAAGTGCTGAGGGGCTGAGGCAGGGTGCACAAGGTGGATAATACACCTCTAGTGCCTAGACTCATGGTCAGCAGCATAAGCACTCAGTGAATGTTGGCTGTCACCACTACTGACTCAACTGACGACTACTGTGACCACTCTAGGTACCGGCCACTGTGCTCGCATGCTGTGGAGCCAGGCACAACAGGCCAGAGTCCTGTCCTCATGGTTTGCGATCTAACAGGAGAGGGCCACTTGATGAGTATGTAATTAAGGACAGGGATCCTGCTTAAATTGTCTCCATGGTTCTAGCCTCTTAGCTGAATGCAGATGAACACATGCAGTTAGTAGCTGTGATACCAGCTACCCATTCTGTCCTCCCCTCCAGGAAACCCCACACACCTACAAAGCCACTGAGGTACACTGGCTGTATTTTGCAGAGTGGCTCTAAGGGTTGTGTGCCAGCCCCACCTCTCAACCAAAGCTGTGGACCAGGGTAGGCACCTGCACCAAGGGCAGTGTGTCTACAGGCACACGGGAGATCGTGGTCGGTGGGATAGGGGAGGGGATGGGGCTAACACTGGAGAATACCCTAGGACTCCAGTGGGTGACAGAAAGCCAGAGGGTGCGAGCCAAAGGTCAACAGCAACAACCCGCCACAGGGGAGGAAATAAGGATGCTGATGGAGGACAGAGAACACAGCAGGGCCCAGAGGTGAGGCCACATGACGCTGAAAGCAAGATGTTACCCTTCAGCTTTGCGGGCCAGTCCACACACTCTTGTACCTCTCCTCCTCTATCACCCTAGTGGGCTCCTGCTCTATGCAGCATGGTTCCTGCTACTGGGCTGGAGGATCAGATCGTCAGTGAGGCTGCCTGGCCTGGCAGATATCATGGGAGCTTGGAGGCAGAGACAGGGCTGTGCTGCAGAGGGGCGGGGTGGGCACAGGACCCAGGTATGGCAGACTGCACATTCAGGAGACTACTGGGAGCAGTCTGGACCTTGGGGGAAGGTGCTGTGGAATTCTGTATGCAGTGGGCAGCACACAGAAGAGGAAGCATAAGGAATAAGGTGGGAAAGGCAGGGAGGGGATCAGATCACAGGGGCTCTGAACCCTGACCCCTCACAGAGCAAAAGCTAGGCAGGGTTAGCAGTAGTCTCAGGGAGAGTGTGTCCTAAGATCCACTCTAGCCGCCCAGCCCCTCAGCAGGCACTGACAGAACCTGGGTAGGCGAGCGAAATGTCATGAGAGGAACAAGAACTATTTCAGATACGAGGCCCATGCTGCCAGTGCCAAAGGAGCCATCTCTGGTTACTCTGCTTCCTGGCAAGTGGTGCTCAGGTGTGTGCTTTTCACTATAGACTTTGGGGAGTAAGGACAATAATTCTAAGCTACCTAAGCAGACACAGGGGTTCATTCCCTGATGTGCTGTGGTGCTCCCACCCCTGGGGCGCGCTGAGACTCCAACTGAGACTGGGCATAGTGGCACACACCTGTAATCCCAGCACTGGGGGAGGCTGAAAAACAGAAGGATCACTAAGAGTCTGATCTGTATAGTGAGACCTTCTAGACCCTGTACTGGAAAAAAAAAAAAATCTAAGCTACTCCTGCAGCTGCTGCCTGCAGTCTGCAGACTCGATCCCCCTGCAGCCTCTTGGGATGGGAGGGTCTCTATGTGGGCCCATTCAGTTTTTAATTCTGTCTTGCTGCTTTTCACGGAGCTAAGATCTATAAACCCTTCAGGAATCATCAAAATAGCAGCATCTGCTCCACCATGGCGTTCAACTATTACGAGGAGCACAAGTGTCTCCTGTCACCAGGTGTCAAGCCTCACTGCCTAGACTTGTGAGCTGTGTGCAGCTGCCGTCTGAGAGCTCACTCTGCTGTGGACGCCTCCTTGTCCTCATGTCTGCAAGGGCTGCTGCTCCTGCCAGAGGCAGCTCTGTGCTTCCAGAGGGGCAGCTTCGAGGGCCCCTGCTCTTCTGGGCTCCAGCTGCACCTGTGTCCCGGGCTCTCTGCCCTGCACCTGCAGGGCTCTGCTGCCACGTTTGGGGGGAAGGGACCAACCACTTCTGCCTTCTATACATGTCTGCGGGTGCTGCGGGCCTGTGGATGGGGCTGATTTGTACCACCAGGTGACACTGCACCTGTACACTGCTTTGTAAAAATCAGAAACGTCTATTTTCTAGTATTGTGAACTGGGCAACACCTGCCTTCCCGTGTGAATTAGCAGTCTGCCTCGCCAGTTGCGCCTGATGATTGCCAGTCTTTCTGAGATCAACTGCACCCATACTGGTTCCCAACACCAGCGCGCAGTAGGCATATATCATCCGCTCACTGGGTGGCTGGCCAGGCCCTGTGCTGAGTGCTGGGGATGACTGCTCTTAAGGGCCCTTGCTCTTACCGGCACCCACCTGTACGCAACTGCTCCATACTCCCCTGCCAAGGCCACGCGGCTAGCTGGGACCAGCTCCTGGCTCATCTTGCTGAAGATGGCTTCGCTGGAAGAGCCCGCCTGGAACACAGTCATGATGCAGCCAGGGTCACACAGGCGAAGGCAAGTCCCAAGCCTGCCTGCGATCTGGGCCAGGCAGACACCGCCCAGAATTGGCTTTGATCTTCAAGTAAGAGAACCTCTCAGAAGGATTAAGCTAGAACACATCCTCCTCGGAGAGAGGGGTGGGGTGCTCTCTGTGGCAACTCGGAGGATGCTTCCTGCACCTCGGACTTGGTGCCCAGGGTGCCTCTTGCTGTCAGGGGTGCCCCTGCTCACCATACTGGGTCGTCCTGCAGCCAGGTGGAGGCTGACAAATGCCACTGGATCAAGCTGTGCAGGATCACAGAGCAGCCCTCCCATCCCCCAACAAACAGCAAGCCAGAGGAGGATGAGTGCCCCATCTTCCTCACTTCATTAGGAACGGCCCCAGGACCTATGAAGGCTGACACGCCCAAGAAGATCCTGTAATAATCACCAGTCTTTCCCTTTTGTGGTTACATCTGCCCTGGGAAGTATGAAGCTGAGTGCAATCTTTCAGAGGCTAAGGATTTAGTGATGTGCTAGCAATTTCTCCAGCCTGGAGCACAGCAGTCCAATTTCCTTTGTACCTCAAATCAAAACAGGAAATTGTCCAGGTGGGCATGGGGGTGCATGCCTATAATCCAGCACTCAGGAGGCTGAGGCAGGAGGATTCGCTATGAATCAAGGCCAGCCTGAACCCCACAACAAATCACTGTCTCAAAAAGCCACGAAAGAAAGGAAACTGCACTGGTGTCTTGCAGGAGCTGCCATGGCTTTGCCTGCCTTAGCTTCAAAACAATGCTTTGGGCAGGAGAAAAAACACTGCATCCTGATGAATGTTCTGAACCTTCAAGTTAAAATGGCAAGGTAAACAGAAATTTATTTTTTTTGGGGGGGGGAGTTGGTGGAATGCCCTTCAATGCCCTGCCCCAAAGCCTTTAGCTCTTCCAAGAGCTGACAACAGGGAGGTGACAAAGCTTTTGACGGGGAGGGGGAGCTCAGAGGACAGGAGCCTGGCCCTTCTTTTCCAGGGAGGAAGGTCACGGGAGGAGGAGAAAGGAGAGGATGGCCAAATGACTGTCAGGTTAGAACTTTATTATTTATGTTTTGCAGGACCAGGGATTGAACTCAGGCCCTTGCGCTTGCCAGGGAAGCGCTTATTCCACTGAGCCATCTCCCAGCCAGGTTAGAACTTTAGACACTGGCTCCTCCAAGTGTGGTTCACAGACCAGTGGGCCTGGCATCACTGAGAGTTTGGTGGACAGAATCCACACTTTCAGGCTCCACCCATGCTTGACTTGCTGAATCCAAATCTGCCTTTGGGCCTGATCCCTAGGTGAGCTGTGGACATAATTTGAAACATGCAGCTTCAGATGCGCATGTAACTGAGTGAGGGAGCCTAACCACAGCAACCGGTCTCTAGAGAACCATGTCTTTTCCTGCCTACTGCAGGGAAAAAAAAACTCTACCAGAGCCAGGCGTGGTGGCGCATGCCTGTAATCCCAGCACTAGGGAGGCTGAGGCAGGAGGATTGTTTTGAGTTCGAGACCAGCCTGAGCTACAAAGTGAGCTTAAGGCCAGCTTGAATTGCATAGTGAGACCCTGTCTCAAAAAAAAGACAAAAAAAAAAAAAAAAAAAAAAACTCTACCAGGTCCACTTAGCTGAGCATTTGGAGAAATATACTTGAAAGAGGACAGCCCCAGGGCTTACCGAGATGTTCCACATCATCTTGATGGCGAGGGGAAAGGCAGGGGCCCCCAGAGCCTGCTCCTGCTCTCCTTGTGGGATGATATCTGGGACTCTTCCGGGCAGCAGCCTGGTGCTCTGTGTCTTCTTTAGGTGCTGGGGTAATGCAGGTATGGTGGCTTCATACACGGCAGCACTGCAGCCCTTGCCGAGGGACTGTCCTATCAGATAGTCCTCCAGCCGGAAGCCATGCCAGCGTCGTGTGTCCAGCGGGTCAGGAACTGGCTTGCTCTTCTGGGTAAAAATTGCCTGTGAGGAAACCAAGACCCACCATGAGCCAGACAACTCCAGGTAAAGGCAGACAGAGGAGAGAGGTACAGCGAGGCTCCTCAGGACCAAGAGCTAGTCACAACAGCCACACGGGGTTGGACTGCTCACATCAGCCCTGCCTCATCTCTGGAATAATCTCTCTCCCACTCTGGGCTGTGCTGTGATCAGAGTATACCAGACAAGTCAGCAAGCAGGGGAGCACTCTAGGCTTGGCAGCCGCCTCTGTATGCTCTCGCTGCAGTTGTGGGCTGTCTGCTACAGAGGCAGCTTTCTGCAAAGGCTCTGACAGCTCTGCGATGGCTGGTATAGCTGTGGGATCAACAGGGACCCCAGGTGGTCTTGGTGGGGAGGGGTGGGATCAGGAGGAGCCGAGAGCTGAGTCACTGAGTGCGGCCTTCCCAGCTGGCACTTGGAGAATGCTGCCCGTGCCCGGCCAGCACTGTTAGGAAAGGCAATGAGCGTGTGTGTGTTAGAGTTCTGACATGAACAGATGGGGTGCGGGTGTTGGGACACACAGTCCACTCCCCGACCCTGGGCTGTGGTCCGCATCAGGTGGCAGGAGCGATGTCATTTCTAATCGCCCAGACTCCACCTTTGTTCTCCAAGGGCCTGATCTGGTGAGTTCCTCCTTTCCAAATACATGGTCAGTTGCCTACGAGTGCCAGGGGCATTTGGTACTCACCACGGCAGTCCTACAGGGCACTCACCTCTAGATACCTCTGCCATCACAGGGTCCTGCCCCACCCCTGGCCAGATCACCTGCTTTCATGTACTGCGCTCCTATTCCCAAACCCCACCAGGAGGCTACTGAGTACTGTCAACCCTCCATATACCTACAGGCTCTGCATCTAGGATTCAAGTGTGGATGGGAAACACTTGCAGCTGTATTGAACACGTGTAGAATGTGCACTATGATAACCATCTGGGTACATTTTACACAAACCAGGAGGATATGGGCAGGTTCCTTAATAAAGGCTCTTGGGCGTCCATGGCTTCTGCTATCTTGAGGGAGGTCCTGGAACCCACATCAAACTGAGCCTTGTCCTGGGCCGTGCTGCCAGTACTTGGCTTTCAGCCACCTCTCTCTGAACTCCAGCTCCCACACCAGCTCCCATGCCCCTATGTCCTGGGTCTTTTTCTGCGTGGCACATTTCTTTTCTGCCATTGAACCCAACTCAAATTCCTTCCTCTACAGGTGGCCACCATGACAACCCAGGTCACAGGTCACCTGGAGAATTCCTAAAGCACCCAGTAGCTATACCTAACACTGTCTGAACTTTTTAATAAAAATAAAAGTCTAAGCCAAGAATGGTAGCCCACAACTGTAAATCCAGCACTTGGGAGGCTAAGGCAGGACTACCATGAATTTGAGGCCAGCTTCAACTACATAGCAAGGCCGAGCCTCAAAAAGAAAAGAATAATCTTTCTTATCTTCCTAACTTATGGGACTTCTTTTTTTTTTGGTCTTGTTTGTTTTTTGAAACAGGGTCTCACTATATAGTTCAGGTTAGCCTTGAACTCACTATGTAGTCTAGCCTGTCCTTGAACCTGTGGCAGTCCTTGTGTTTCAACCTCCCAAATATACTATCACACTTGACAGCCAAAAAATTTTATAAACTCCATGGAGCAGAAGCAAAATTTCACAGAGTAATCCCATATCAACCATGATTTTGAGAATAAGATACAGTTTTTTAACTTTTTTTTGAGAAAAGTATCTTACTATGTAGTTCAGGCTTGGCTTGAACTCAGCCCTTCCCACCCCCACCAGGCTGCCTTAAAGGCAGTCTGGTGTGGCATGTGGTGCTGGGGATCAAACCTCAGTCCCTTGTTCCAGGCTGATTTTGCTCAAGAAGGGGTGGCCTTGACCTCAAGGTGATCCTCCTGCTTAACCCTCCCAAGCACTGGGATTACAGGCATGGACCAACACTTCCAGTTCCCATGTGTTGTGTTTAGGATCTAAAATTTTGGGGGGAATGGTCAAATAGCTCAGCTCCTGAAGCAGGAACAGGGGCCAAGGTTCAGTCCCTGGGCCCGAACTCCCAGACCAGTCTCTAGGGCATGCTGAAACAGCAATTGAGACTGGGCCTGGTGGTGCACGCCTGTACTCCTAGCTCTTGGGAGGCTGTAAAGAGGTGGATCACTACGAATGCAGATCTAGTAGTGAGACCCTGAACACCCTGTAGACTCTTCCCTAAAATAAAAAAAAATAAAAATAAATTTAAAAAAAGGAAGAAAGTTTTAGGGCTGGGGAGATGGCTTCTTGGAATAAGCGCTTCCCTG
Source organism: Ctenomys sociabilis (assembly GCA_004027165.1). Taxonomy (NCBI): domain Eukaryota; kingdom Metazoa; phylum Chordata; class Mammalia; order Rodentia; family Ctenomyidae; genus Ctenomys; species Ctenomys sociabilis. The sequence continues at coordinate 7,034 of PVKA01045108.1, forward strand.
GCAAGCTCAAGGTCCTGAGTTCAATCTCCAGTTCTGCATAAATAAATAAATAAATAAATAAATATTAAATCTTGGGGGCAGGGAAACGGCTCAGTAGAATAAGCGCTTGCCTGGCAAGTGTAAGGGCCTGAGTTCAATCGCTGGTTGGGGGTGGGGGATCTAAAATTTCCTTAAAGGGCTCAAGAGTAGGCAATGGCTTCTGGAAGGTGACTAGATCACAAAGCTCTGATTTATCAGTGGATTAATCCATTGAGAGGTTCCTAATATGGAGTAAATTTAAGAAGTGACAGTAGCTACAAGGAGTGGAACAGAGGCACGCACCCTTGAGGACTCTCTCACCTTCTGCCTGCCAGGAGGGAGCATCTGTGCTATGCCCAGCTCAGGGCAGCTCAGATGCAAGGGGACTGAGGGGCTATGGACTGAAAGCTCTGTGCCTTGAGCCAAATTGCTCCTTCTCCCTTAAGCTACAGGGCCACACCGTTTCAACCATCTTCAAGTAGGCAGCTCAGCAGCACTGAGCACATCCACGCTTATGGGCCAACCCCCCCCCCCCAAACCTTCTCCTTCTGCAGAGCTGAAACTCTGATGATGAAGTGGTAACTCTGGTCCCTGCTCTCTGCCAGGCAGGAACCACTGGTTCATTTTCTTTCTCTGAACCTGTTCTGGGAACCTTTTAGGAGTGGAATCCTACATAATTCGTCTTCAAAGTTTGCCTAGGTCACAGTATATGTCAGAATTTTCTTCCTTTTTAAGGAATTATTAGAACATTTTGAGGGCCAGCCAGATAGCTCAGTGGATTGAAATGCCTGCCTAGGCAGGTTCAGGCTGGGGTGAACCAGACTGCCATGCCAGCCCTTCCCCCAGGCACACTGTGACAGACTGGGCATGGTGGGGTACGCCCATAATCCCAGCACTTGGGAGGCTGAAAACATGGAGTATCAGCAAGAGTCTAATCTAGATAGGGAGACCCTGCAGACCCTGTACTAAACACATTAAAAAACAAAATTCACTGTATTCAAATAAACATTTTGTTTGTTTTCCAGTCATGGACACCTAGGCTGCTGTCATGGTATGTGTCTAGACGTCCCCCACAGCCTCATGTCGTCATGGGTGGCTTCTAGAGTTTGTGATTAGTGATTCAGTGCTGGGATTATGAGTGCGTGGGCTACAGGGCCTGGGGTGGACAGCCTGAATGCAGCGGATGGGAGACAGACTCCCCCTCTGTTGCCTTTACTCCTCCTCTTGGCTCCTGTTTTCTGCTGCCACGAAGGGCTGCCCTCTGCCATGTGTCGCTTTGACTTGGAACCAGCTCATTACAGACTAAAGCCTCTACTAACTGTGGGCTAAATAAACCTTTCCTTTCTTGATTTTGGGTGTGGGGTAATTTGTCCCAACAATGGGAGAAGAGTTAACTGAGACAGCCGCTTTCATCTCCTGACTACTGTTAACATAGCTGCTATGAACATGCCCAGGTAAGTATCTGCTGACGTCCCTGCTGTTGATTATTTTGGGCTGGGAGATAGATCAGTGGTCTAAGCACCTGCCTGCAAGCACAAGGAGGAGTTTGGCCCCTTGTACTATGTGCCGTGCCAGCCTCAGGTGCAGAGGTGGAGCCGGCCACCAAGAGCAGGCGTGGTGTGCACGCCTGTAACCCCAGCACTGGGGATGCTGAGACAGGAGGATCACTAGGAGCCCAAGCTGCTTAGTGAGACCCTGCACCAAATACACAAATAAATAAATAAAATTCAGAAGTGGAATTTATGAATGTAGCAATTTTGTTTTTAACTTTTGGTATTTTTTTTTAGTATAGGGTCTGACCCTGGCTGCTGCATCTGCCTAAACAGGTGCTTTAATCTGCTGAGCTATTTGGCCAGCCCTGAATTTGTTCTTTTTGCTTGTGTTTCTTTTTAAACATGCCTCATTGCAAAAATAGAGAACAGCTATGATTTTATTTCAATCCGACATGAAATGGAATTTTAGTATTGCTAGAATAATCAAATCTAGTGATTTTAAGAACAGTTAACATGGCTCAGTGGAGTTGTGTTTCCCTGGCAAGGGCAAGGGCCTGAGTTCAATCCCTTGTTCCAGGAAAAAAACAAAAAACAAAAACAGTCAAATGCCTGATTTTTCAATGTAAAATTAATGATACAGGAGGACAAAGCACATGTCCAGGGTAAACTTAGGTGGGTTAATTTAAAAAAAGGGGGGGGACCTTCTTAGTTTTAGGCAGGATTTGTTAAATTTCCCATTCCTGGTTTCTGTTACCTAAGTGGTGGCCAGAGAGAAGAATAGGGGTTAGGCCCTCCTTGGACCTCACCTGTCAGCCCCAAATGGCAAGAGCTCAGACACGGGGAGATAGCTCAGTAGAATAAGTATTTCCCTGGCAAGCACAAGGGCCTGAGTTCAATTCCTGGTCCTGCCCCCAAAAAAAAGAAAAAAAAAAAGGTGCTCAGACATGAGACACTGCTGAAGAGAAACAAGAACTGGGTGGGAACCAGAAAACATGAAGGCTTCTTGGTCTTTAGCCCTCTGTGTCCTGGGGTGTGTCACTACACCCTCCTCCTCTTCCACCCTATCTGTAAAATATAGGACCACACTTTCTCAAATGAGTGGTTCCAGGCAAAAACTGGCCTTTCAGAGAGGGTAGAATTCTGGCCACCACAGCCTTCAGACTTGTGATGCAGCCTGCCCTGCTCACCTTTCCTCCAGACTTGCAAGCCCAAGGCCAGCCAAGTTCCTAAAATAAATCCCTCTCTCTAAATATATACACCCTATTGGTTCTGTTTGTCTGGAGAACCTGACAGTGGGACTTTGGTGGAACAAATACAGAGATTCTGAGCTATAAGTATTTAAAAAGCCTACGAACCCCTGTGCATCCAGTCACCAGTGATAACGCTACACAAGTTGTCTTTTTTTTAACGTTAGGGTTTTTGGGGCTGGGAGATGGCTCAGTAGAATATGCACTTTCCTGGAAAGTGCAAGGGCCTGAGTTCAATCCCTGGTAGAGAGAGAGAGAGAGAGAGAGAGAGAGAGAGAGAGAGAGAGAGAGAGAGAGAGAGAGAGAGAGAGAGAGAGAACCATTAGGGCTTTTGTTTTCTCTTGACGCTGGTAGTTTTTGGGCCAGGGAGATGGCTTGATGGAATAAGCGCTTTCCTGGCAATCACAAGGTCCTGAGTTCAATCCCCAGTTCCGCCAAAAAACCCCCAAAAAACAGAATGTTTCTGGTAGTTTTTATTGCCGTTTCAGCAGTCATTGTCTAAGTATTTGGCTACCCTGGACAGCCTGGATCAGTGGGTAAGGGCACAGATTTTGGGCGCCACCTTTAATAGTAGACTCTGAACAAGTCAGCTCACCTTTCTGTACATGCCCTCCTCCACAAATTTGGGATCGCCCCAAGGGGTAAAGTTATGACAGCTGTTGTGGGGGACCACCTGAGCAGCTCTCCTTGAAAGAAGAGTGACTGTCTCCATTTTTGACTGAGTCTGATCCTATTTCCTCATATTGTTATGTACAGAGCTGGCTAGGACTTCTGTTTATCCTTCAATTGGCCTTAAGCAATTTGTATTAGTCTAGCTGAGGTGCTGGTGATAGTCTTTGAAGGTGGCATGTGTGTTTCCCTGGTAAGCCTGCTGCTCCTTAATGTGAGCCAGGTGGAGACAGGATGGTAGAGCTAATGGTCCATGCTGCCAGCTGGGATCCAGCCTCGAGATAAGAGGCTATGACTTCCTGGGGCTTGAAAGACCACATCAAAGCTGAAGCCCTAGACTTCCCAAAACATTAAATACTACATAATGCAGATTACTCTCTCTGCATATCCTCTCTGCATATGGCAGAGGTAAATGTAGGCCACCCACCTAGCTCAGCTCACAGTAGTCACCTACTTCCCACAATTCTCAGTCAATCCTCAAGCCACTCCCCCACTGAATAAAAACCCAAGGTGAGGCTCTGGGTCGCCCTCTTGGTTCCGGAAAGCCATGTCATGGCAGGACTTAGAGCCCCTCGACTCCCCAATGATTAAAAATATAATTTAATGTCCTCATTTTCTCCGTGGGTTGCATGGAAAGTGGTAGATTGGAATCAACTTGATGGGATTTCAATAACATAACTTTGGGATTACAAATATAGGTTTCTTGGACTGAGAAGAGGACCAGGAAATGTCTCCTACAAGCTGTGATTAACTTTTTAGAAAATGCACACAAAGCCATTTGCTACTAACGCTGTTAAGTAGCAGCACATTTTGCAAAACATGCTGTTTGAGGAAAGGAAACAGTTAAGGAACTGGGAGCTGTTGGTCTCATACCAAACCTGGTAAAGATAAAAGGAGTCAGTCTCCATTGGTGATTTTCAAGGACCTTAACCTCCTCCCACCCACCTGCACCCACCACCAACTCAAAGCTGCGCCCCTCTCCAGGTCGACATTGCCAATCCCCAACCAAGATCCACCCACGCATTTAGTCCGGAAGGGTCGGCTGTCCCGCCCCCTCGGCCCCCCAAACATGCTGGATCTCAGGTTCTGGACTATCACCAACACCCCCAGCTCCGGCTGGCTGCCCCGCCTGCCTCCTAGTCCCGCCCCATCTTGGTTTAAGGCCCGCCCCCAACCACTGTCCAGCCAACCCCGGCACAGGGCATGCGCCCAACAGCCCCGCCCCTGAATCTGGCCCCACCCACCTCCACACGCGCACTCCTAGCCCCAGCCCCGCCCGTGCGCACCTGGATGTCGCGGCAAGCCGAGGCCACCCGCTGGCTCTCCGCCTGCTTCTCCTCGATGAGGCCCAGCCCTAGCCCGAAGGCTAGAAAGACCGCTCGGCCGCAGGGACCCGCGCCGCCCCGGGCCCGCGCCACGAACTGTCGCTGGAGTCGCGCCGCGAGCCCGGCCACCGACTGGCGGAAGAAGCGGTAGCGGTCGGGAGGCCGGAGCCCGAATCCTCGCGACACTGCGCCGAGCACCGCGGCCCGGCCCGGGCGCCCTCCACGACTCCAGCCTGCCGCCGGCCCCGGCCGCCCCCAGACGTAGGCCGCGCCGGGCTTGGCCGTGAGGCGCAGCAGCAACACTCGGCCTAGGTGCAGGCCGCGGCTCAGCGTCTGTCGCACCGCCATTGTGGCACCGCAACCGGTCCCGCCGCTACCGCCAGCGTCTGTGGCCCGAGCGACAACAACAAACTTGGGGGCGGTTCCTTCGCGCAGGCGCTGTTGCTGGTGGGCGGGGCGACTCCCGCCGCGCTTCCCAGGCTGGGCGCGCGAGGGCGCTGTGCGCACATCTGGCCGCCTGGGTCTCTGGCCACTGTGCTTTCGGTTGACCCAGGTGGAAGGTTGCCGGATTCTTCTAGTACTGCTCCTAGGCGCAATGGGGAAATGGAGACGGGAAACTAATATTTATTATTATCCACTTTATATCTTTCAATTTTCCCATCGACTAGACAGAAATGTCATTTTTATAAAGGCAACCGTGTATGGTGGTGGTGTATGCATGTAATTACAGTGCTCTGGAGACTGAGGAGGGTGGCTATGGGTTTGAGGCCAGCCTGGGCTATCCAGTGACACTGTGATAAAAAGCTATAGATAGGTAGATAGGACAGTGTCCAGAGTCACATAAAAGTGTCAGAGTTAAGATTAAAGTTCACTGCACTCAGACTGTTGAGATCTTTGGCCTTTTCAATGCCCTTTGCCTTGTATACAGGTCCATAGTCCTGGGACTTCTTTCCACCCCAAGAAATCTCAGCCAAGGGCCACAGTTTAAGAGGTAGTGAGTCAAAACATTAGGAGGCTTGCCAAAGTCAGTTTGTTAATAACAGATTCCTACCGACTGTTAAAGATCCTGATACACAGATCCTTATTGAGTCATCTGTTTTTCTTTTATCCCCTTTTTTTTTTATTAAATGGGAATTTTCAAATATATACAAAACAGAGCACAGTGGCCTGGGTTTGATCCCTGGCATGCCAAGCCAGCCTTGCTTCTGGGCAGGGTGTGGTGATGTGTGCCAGCATTTGGTGAGACCCAGTTTTTTTCTTTTTCTTTTTTTTTTTTTGTGGAACCAGGGATTGAACTCATACCCTTGAGCTTGCCAGGGAAGCGCTTATTCCACTGAGCCATCTCCCTGGCTCCAATCCCAACATTTGGGAGTCCAATCTGTATAGTGAGACCCTGTAGACCCTGAACCAAATATATTTAAAAAAAGAAAAAAAAATGCAAATCTTTACCTAAAATTTTCTATTTTAAAGCAAATTCCAGACATCCTATTATTTGATTTGGAAATACTTCAGTGTCTTAAGAGCTGAGAACTCTTTTTGAAATATAAGGGGGCCGAAGAAATGGCTCAGTGGAATAAGTGCTTCCCTGGTAAGTGCAAGGGCCTGAGTTCAATTCAAGGGCCATTCCACAAAAAAGAAAAAGAAAAAAAAAGATACCCTATAATATTCAATACCATGGCAATATTTAGGTTTTCCCATTTTCTCATTTTGTATTAGTTATTCAGACTGAGATCCAAATGAACTCTACACTATCTGTTCCACGAGTTTTTCTTTCTGTTCCACGAGTTATTCTTTTTTTCTTTCTTTTTTTTTTTTTTTTTTTTTTTTTTTTTTTTGTGGAACCAGGGATCGAGCTCAGGCCTTTGTGCTTGCCAGGGAAGTGCTTATTCCACTGTGCCATCTCCCTAGCCTTCCATGAGTTACTCTTTACTCTGGGACTAAATCATCCCCGAGCTGAGCTCCATTTTGTGTCCCTGTCTTTTTAAACTGTTCCTGTAGTCTTGGATACCTATACTACTTCCCAGATGGCTGGCTGAGGATAAAAAGCCCTGAAACACGTAAAAAAGAAAAATTGTAGGTATGACCTTGTGTCTCTGTATGTGATTAGGTAAACTTCTAGGCAAGGACACATCTGTCAGGTCTGAGAAGTGTATCAGCTTGGTTGAATAGAAAGGCATAGCCTAAATGATTTATCTCACAGGTTATCTGCGTTTGTTTTTTTTTTTTTTAATTTTTGTTTTTATTATTATTTTTTTGTTATCTGCATTTAAAAAAATGTATTTGGTACAGGGTCTACAGGGTCTCACTAAGAAGATCAGACTCGTAGTGATCCTCCTGTTTTCAGCTTCCCAAGATCTGGGATTAGGGTGAGCAGCACCACGCCCAATCTCAATCTCATTCTTAGGTGGCAGTGGGAAGCTTGCATGTAGAGATCAGGCAACTGCAAAAAGATCCATCTTTTTTTTTTGTCTTTTTGTGGAGATTGAACTCAGGATCTTGCACCTGCCAGGCAGGCTGTTATGCCTCTGAACTATATTCCCAGCCCAAAGATCCATCTTTGGGGCCAGGTAGATGGCTCAGTAGAATAAGTACTTCCCTGGCAAGTACAAGGGCCTGAATTCAATCCCCGATTCCACCAAAGAAACAAAACAAACCAAAGATCCATCTTTGAATTGGTGGACTAAACTAAAGGCATAAGCTTAGGTGCATCCCTTACTTTTCTACTGTACATCTTGTACTTTAGCAGTATAGTTTCTGCCTGTGCATCTCACTACCTTTTCCTGAGGGATAGAAAAAAGCAATCTCTCTGTTTACCTACTTGGTTTGATGAACAGCCAGGAGTGTGCATGTATTCAAAAGTAGAATAACGGCATTTGAGTCCACCAAATTTATGCTCCAGGTAACTGGTTTTGTGTATGTTTACCCAAGCATCACAGAGGGTCTGATGGACCCATGCCACTCCCAAGATTTGCTTCAAGAAAAAGTATATTTTTGATTTTTTTTTTTTTTTTTTTTAGAAATAGCCCAGTTTGGTACAAGGACACCTGAAAAATGATATTTGCAAGTTTTGGAGGAGGCCAGAGAGGAATCATCAGATTACTCATGCCGGGATGATAACGATGCATTATAGTAAAATACGTGCTTTCACAACAGAGTGTGCTAGTGGATGATGATGACCTGGACACTGCCCCTGCGGAACGAAGTTCCTGTGACAGTGAAATAGAGCAAGAGTCGACTGACACAGACCCAGGGAATGCAGACCTCCTTGATTCAGATGGGGGAAAAAAAACAACAACAATCTGAGTACATATTTGACTGGTCAAAATATTGAGAAATCACCGCACAGCCAAATGGAATGACCCAATGTCAGATCTAGGTCTGAAAATACAGTGAAGGTCCTTGCAGTGGTGAGACATACTGGACAGTACTGCCGTTCAGTGTCGGGGACCATCACATGAAGTACCACAGGGTGCTGCGAAACACACAAACAAATGCAAAGCAAATGTTCTGTGTGCACCAAGAGCCATATTCAAAACTGTATTTATTACGACACCTCACTAGCTGCACTGGGAGCACACGTAGGTCTGCTGTACTTAGCACAGATTTCTTGTGATAACTGCAGGAATGTAAAAGACTTACAAAAAAGTGATGGGTCAAGATGTGGCATAAAAATTTATCTTCTTGTAGATGCAAAGACATATGCTTTTAGGTTTGACATTCCCTCTGGAACTTGGCCAGTCCTAATGAACTTTATTCATATAGTAATAAAGCAGGGGCTGGGGAGTTGGCTCAGTAGAATAAGCACTTCCCTGGCATGTGCAAGGGTCTGAGTTCAATCCCTGGTTCCGCAAAAAAAAAAAAAAAAAAAAAAAAAAAAAAAAAAAAAAAAAAAAAAAAAAAAAAAAAAAA
>PVKA01045109.1:0-15725 GCA_004027165.1 Ctenomys sociabilis
GGGGAGGGATTAACTAATGTCAACTTGTAACCCCCAGCTGTGCTGAGTTGGTATGGTGCAGGGTGGGGAAGGCCCACCTGAGGATTGTTGCTAGCACCTGAAAAGAGAACTCATTCTCCTCAAAAATGCTTGTTTTCCTGATATGAACTCAATTGTTAAAGGAGTGCAGGTCCTCGCTGTAGCTGAGAATGGCTGTGGCTGTCTTGGTGGGTAGCTCTGGTCCTTACCTTGAGTGTCGCTTCCTGGCTCCTGCAGATCCCTCAGCCTTCTGCACCAATCCTTTATCCTCCTGGTGTAGACTATCTCCCATCACAGGGCTTTGGGCCTTCCTGGTGTAGACCCCTGATAGAGACTTGCAGGAGACTTTGGCAAGGGCTCTGGCTCTCCAGCTGCACTCATGCAGGACATTGCCATGGGATCCAGGTCCTCAGCTGGGTTCTCTGGGTTGCCAGTGTGTGGACAGATCTGCCTCACTCTTTTGCGTTTCACTCTTTGGGTAATTATTGTATAATAACCCGATTGATGATATGTCTTGTATTAACTCTTTTCCTTTGTAAACCCTGACTACGACAGCACTCAGGCAGTGTTTGTTCCCCCGTCTTGTCAGACAGCGTGCTAGTTACTGGGGGTGTTGTGGTGAACAGAGGGCCCCTGCGCTTGCCTCCCTCCTAAAGTTTACAATCTTCTAGAGGCCGTGGATTCTTTCAGTATGAAGAAGGAGAATGCCTAATTCTGCTTTTGAGACAGGGTCTCACTGTGTAGTTCAAGCTGGCCTTAAACTTAGAGCAATCCTTTTTTTTTTTTTTTTTTTGCGGAATTGGGGATTTGAACTCAGGCCCTTGTGCTTGCCAGGGAAGCATTTATTCCACTGAGCCATCTCCCTGGCCCCTAGAGCAATCCCCGTCTGCCTCAGCCTCCCAAGTACTGAGATTATACAGGCATGCATCACCATGCCTGGCTTCTAAATTTTTATAGACATCTTGCATCGCTATTTTTTGGTCTCTGGGAATGTTTTGTTTGCCATGAAAATAGAACAGCATAAACAAGATTGTGGGAAATATGTTTAAACTACTTGGAATTACTTACAGTGTCTAAAATGGCAAGCATTTTGTCACTTTTTAAATTAATCTTCCAGGTTACTAAAACAGACCATTATTCATGAATATAGGCCAGCTGAGAATTCTATTTAGCAAGCGTGGCTATTAGTGAAAATGTGATTTTCAGGTATGCAGTAGGTAATTTGTTAATTGAGTTTCACTTAAATATTTCTGTTTTCTCTTTATAAAACATATGGAGTGAACGCTTTGGTACAGCACGTACTTGGAACTGTAATGCTGCTCTTCGTGGCCCGCGGTTGTGCCCCTCCCTTACTACAAAGTTGACTACAATATGGTGCGACTCCTTGTACCTATGCTGTGTTTGTGCTCCCTGATCTGTTTATGATAGTTGTAGTTTTAAATATACAATTTATTTAAATATAACACAAACCATTAAAGCATGACTGTAACAAGAAATACAGGGGCTGGTGAGATAGCTCAGTGGACTAAACGCCTGCTTACACACCCGGTCCCACGTGCCTGCAGCCTAGGCACGGCGCGCACGCCTGTAATCTCAGTGCTGGGGAGGCTGAAAGAGGATCACTGTGAGTCCAAGCTGCGTAGTGAGACATTGGATCAAGTACATAAGTGGGAAAAAGAAAGAAATACACATTTTCTACATTAATGAAATTGAATGTTTAGGAAGGCTCCATAAAGATGAATGACAAAATGAGTTGGGAATCAGAATAAAAACTAGAAAAGACTGCAGGAGTAAACCCACAAGTGAGCTAAAGAGAATTTCTATATCTTGTTGAAAATTTATTTTTAAATTTTCAGTTGTACCTTTAAGAATTAAAAAAAAGAAAAACCGTGATCTATTAAAAGCTTAGTTTTACTGGAAGAATAAGAATATGTAGAACTCCAAACAGTGAAACAATGTGGAGGAAAAATGGCATTAGCTATAAATTTTTAAAAGATGGCTAAATAAATAAATGGGTGATTGTGTATTTTGACTAAAATGTGTGAGGTTATGTTGTATTTTCTGTTGGCCCTGCAGCCCTCCTCTCTACCAGCTGAACTATCGATGGGTGCACACGTTTTATTTTCTGCTTCAACTCACTTTAAATATTGAAAGATACTATCAGAAATATTGCCAAAATGATACCACCACCATAATATCATATATTTTATCATTTTGAGTAGGCATATTCCTCATTCCCTTCCATAAAGGAAGCAAATGATGTATATTTATGTTCTGGTGTATTTTCCTCTAAGATCTTTGTTCAAATAGAATAAAAAAGGCTCCTACCTATTTTGCACTAAATCAGAGAAATGGCCATTCTCTGATGAGCCAACCAAATCCAAATCTAGTCATACGGCATGCAAAGGCCTCTCCTGTCTAAAGTACTGGCCCCCATCTTTTTGGCACCAGGGTTTTGGTTAGGTGGGAAATATTTTTTTCCACAGTTTTTTTTTTTTTTTTTTAGCAGAACCAAGGATTGAACTCAGGCCCTTGTGCTTGCCAGGAAAGCACTTATTCTACTGAGCTATCTCCCTGGCCCCTAGAGTTTTTTTTTTTTTTTTTTTTTTTTTTTTTTTTTTTTTTTTTTTTTTTTTTTTTTTAATTTCTTTAAATTTTTTATTTTTATTTTTTGATATATAAAAGTGACACTCCCAGCTGGGCATGATGCTCTATGCCTGCGATCCCATCCCAGCACTTGGGGAAGCTGAGGAGGGAGGACTCTTGGGAGTTCAAGGCCAGCCTGAACTGCATGGTGAGGCTGTCTTTTTTAAAAAAGACAAAAAGACAAATTAAAACAAAAAAACCCCAGAAGATGCCATTCTCTAGCACTGCCTCGGCTCCACCTCATAGCACCAAGCCGTGGACTCCCAGAAGGAGCCTAGATCCTTCCCACGCACATGCGCAGTACAATGAGCCCCACTGGAGACTCTGAGGCCAGTGCTGACCTGACAGGGTCTCAGGTGGAAATCTGAGTGGTGGGGAGCCTGCTCGCCCGGGCTTGCTTGCCTCCCACCAACCTCTTGGTCCAGTTCCTGATAGCCTGGGGTTCAAGACCCTTGGCAAAAAAAAAAGCATCTTACACATGTTACACATGTCCCTTTGCCGTAAATATCTGGTCTGGCAAAATACACATAGCATACAGTTCACTACCTTCAATTTTAAAATTTTGTTTTGTTTTTGAGGCCTGTATTCCTGGCTGGCCTTGAACTTCCGATGTAGGCCAGGTTGGCCTCAGACTTGTTCTAATCCTCTGGCAGAGCTTTCTGAGTGATGAGATTACAGGCGAGCACCACCCTCCCCCGCATCTAGGATCCAGTTCGGTGTGTTAATTACATTCATATTGCTGTGCAGCCTTCATTCTATTCATCTCCAGAACTGTTTTCTTCATACATAGCTAAAACTCTAAGCCCATTAGAAAAATATCTCCCCCCTCCCCCCTCCCCCCCAGGGCCTGGTAGCCACATGGTTATCTCTGGTCTGTGTTGAATACGATTGCTCTCAGCACCTCAAGGACGGGCGAATCCTGCCTTGTCCTCCTATGTGCTGAGCTTGCAGGAATGAGCCACTCTTTGACCAGTTTCATTTTACTCACGTGACACCACCCCCGAAGCGCCACTGTTCAGTCCGGAGAGACCCCATAGGCCTGTGATTTCTCCAGGAGGAAAGCGAGAGGCTCAATCAGTGAGCACCTGGCTCTCCAGCCACCTGGCCCGACCCCGAACCTGAGGCGATAAGCTCAGCTGAACGAATGGCAGGGAGAGGAGGGGGGCAAGAGAGCGAGGCTGTGGATGCCTCAGACACTCTCTGGACCCCACTGGGGAAGCTGGCTCTGCCTTGTCTGTGCTCCTCGTGGGTCCCTGCTATAGGCTCTGCTTCCCCGTGCTGGCTCCTGGAGGGGGCCCCAGTGGGCAGCGAGTGCAAGTATTTTATGTGGGTAGCAGATTCAAATAGCATCATTTGGGAGCAAGTATATAAATGAGCTTTTAGGGCACCTGCACAGTTAAAGAGGAGTTCTCGGCACCTGGCCTGGCTGCGTGGGATGGGAAGGAGGGAAGGTGCCAAGGCTCGCGACCCTCTCCACCTCCCCAAGAGGGAGCAGGAGGCGTGGAGCGCGCTTGCCCATAGAAAAGGCCTGAGAGAGCCTTAGAGAACCTGCTCGGGCTGTTTGGCTCAGATGTTCCTCCCCCAAGGCCAGTGGTTAAGAGGGAGGAGGGAGAACAACTATGAGCGTGGAGGTGCCCCGCTGGGCTGGAAGGAACTGGAAGGCTGAAGGGAAGACGACACAGACAGCACTAGGCACCGAGGAATCACCCCCAAGACCCTGGGCTCTGAAAACTGCCTGGCAGTTTAAAATAACTGTTTTAAGGAAGTCCAGTGAGCTAGAAGAGAACATAGACATCTGAGCAACTCAGAAGTCAGATGGGGTGGTGGATGCTTGTAGTCCCAGCGCTGGTGAAGCTGAAGCAGGAGGATCACCATGAGTTCAAGGCCAGCTTGGGCTACGTGGTTTGTTCAAAACCAGCGAGATCCTGTCTCAAAAAAAAAAAGAAAAAAAAAAAGCCAAATCAAACCATAAGGGTAATAGGAAAATAAAATGAGCCAGACATGGTGGTGCATGCCTGCAATCCCAGGACTCAGAAGGCTGAGGCAGGAAGATTGTCATGAGTTCAAGACTAGCCTGGAAAAAAAATTAAATATAAAAAAATGGTGGGGCTGGGGAGACGGCTCAATAGAGTAAGCACTTGCTTGGCAAGTGCAATAGCCTGAGTTTAATCCTCAGTTAAAAAAGAAAAAAAGAAAAAAAAAAAATATATATATATACCAGCCTGAATGCACAGCAAGACTCTATCTCAAGAAACAAGAAAAGAAACAAAAAACCCAAAACTAAGCTGAAAAGTTCTGTAAGGACTGAGATATCATAAAAAAAAAAAGCCTGTAGAATTCATGAGACGTCCCGAGACCTAATGACCTTTGCATTATCACAGTCTCAGGAGGAGGAAGAGAGAGGCAGAGACAAGGGTATAATTATTTAAAGAAATATTACTCAGTGCTTCCCAAATGTACTGAGAGATATGGACATCCAGGTATGTAAATTCTGAAGGCTCACTATGTCATATTATAATTAAACAGACCAAGACAGACTTTTGAAAGCAGCAAGAGAAAAGAGGCTTGTTACATACAAGGGACTCTGCATAATACTGTCAGAGGATTTTATTAAGAGAAAGCTTACAGACCAAGAGAGAGTGGGATTGCCGGGTGTGGTGGCGCATGCCTGTAATCCCAGCACTCGGGAGGCTGAGGCAGGAGGATTGTTGTGAGTTGGAGACCAGCCTGAGCTACAAAGTGAGCTTAAGGCCAGCCTGAACTGCATAGTGAGACCCTGTCTCAAAAAGACAAAAAAAAAAAAAAAAAAAAAAAAAAAAAAAAAAAAAAAAAAAAAAAAAAAAAAAGAGAGAGTGGGATGATAGGCTTAAACAGATAAAAGAGAAAGGAAAGAAGCCAACTAAGAAAGCTTTAACTGGCAAAGGTGTCCTTCCAAAATAAAGTGAGGAAGAGCTGGGCATGGTGTTACATATTTAGTCTCAGCTACCCAAGTGGCTGAAGCAGGGTTGCTCGACTCAGAGTTTGGAGATAGAAAGGGCAATATAGTGAGACCCCACCTCTTGAGGAAAAGTGGGGGGAAGACAAAGACTTTCCCTACAAGAGGAATTCATTAGATTAGACCTACCTCATACAAGTGTACTAAGAATTTTTCAAGCTAAAATGAAAGGTCAGAGGACTGGGGAGATAGCTCAGTGGCATAAGTACCTGCCTGGCAAATGTAAGGTCCTGAATTCACAACAAATAAATAAACTAAATAAATATAAAATGAAATGAAGTGAGAGGACAGAACCCGGGGTATAGCTCAGTGGCACAAGTGCCTACCTGGCAAGCACAAGGTTCTGGGTTGATTCCTAGCACTAAACAAACACAACGAAAGGACTCAAATTACCAAACTGGAAACACATAAAAGTATAAAATTCTCTGGTAAATTTAAGTTTATAGTCAAATTCACAACAATACTGTAATAGTGGTGTGTAACCTTCCAGCCTAAAGGTTAAATGTAAAAAAAAAAAAAATTCAAAATAACTGTCATGGCTGGGTGTGGTAGCACACACCTGTAATCCCAGCACTTGGGAGGCTGAGGCAGGAGGTTTTCCAGTGAGTTTAAGGTCAATCTGGGCTTCAAAGTGAGTTCAAGGTCAGCCTGAACTGCATAATGAAACTCTGCCTCAAAACAAACAAACAAACCCAAAATCCATTGTGTTTTTTCGTGGAACCAGGGATTGAACTCAGGCCCTTGTGCTTGCCAGGGAAGCACTTATTCCACTGAGCCATCTCCCTAGCCCCAATCCATCATTTTAATAGTTTGTTAGTGGATGCAGAATATAAAAATATGTGTACTTTAACATCAGAAACTTAAATGGGGAGATGTGCAGTGAAAGTATAGAGTTTTGTATGAGTTAAATTCTTTTTTTTTTCTTTTCTTTTTTTTTTTTTTTTAACCAGAACAAGCAGATTTATTTAGTTTAACATTTCCTAGGATCTAGAGAGAAAGATGTCAAAGAAAATCTAAGATATACACACAAGTGCCCGCCCCCATGAACACAAAGATATCCTAAATAAAAAATGTAAGGACAGTTCTGTTCAACATAAAAGTTCTCTTCATTTTTGGAAGACGTCCCCACGTCCTATTCCACATCCTCTTCCTCTTGCAGCCACTTGGGCCTTCGGGATAGCGGCTTTTCCCTGGCCGGCTCCTGAGCCTTCGTTTTTATGTTTCATGCTCTTTAACATGGGCTCATTTTTCAGCATGTTAGGCAAAATGAGAAAGCGAGTCTCCCTGCCACGGGTGTGTGCCTGCCCCAGCTGTGCCACTCGGCCATCTCTGTACATGACATCTGGCGATTCATGCGTCATCCGCTTCAATGAGCTTCCCCCGATACACCTCAGAGTTTGTCTCACATGTCACAGTGTGGCCCTCGTGCAGGACTTTAATCGGCACACCAATAGACATCTCGACAGGCAAGGAGTTCTTAATTCCTTTCTCACCAGCTGTGCTCCTCCTCCTCCTCTTTGGCTTGGGTAGCTATGATATGATGGAGAAGGCGCGCGAAGGCGAGTGGCAGGCCCCGCGCTCCGAGAGTTAAAATTAAACATATAAAATTTTCTTTTGACGCAGTGCCTCAGACTTTGCCCCAGCCTTGCTTTGAGCATTTGGCCTTTAGGGATCTTCTGGCCTTGGCTTCGCATGTCGTGGGAGTCACAGGTACACACCAACTTGTTCTAACAATAATTTATGTAAGCTTCATGCTAACCCCAGACCAAAACCTGCAGTGAATACATAAAAGGCAAAGAGAAAGGACTGGAGCCCTGTACAACGGAAGGTAACTAAGTGACAAAGAAGGGTAGCAATGCTCAAGCCCATGTGAGGGGTGATCATAAACATGGTGAATGTTCAAGTTTTAAAAGCAATGACTTTGATAAAAACAGGTCACCATTAATCCCCCTCAACACACAACAACAATCCCATCATTTTTGCTTCCTGAGCAAGTTCAGAGAGCCCCCTTTCACAAGTGTCTTTATTGCACTGTCATAGCTGCCTCAATATCCTGAATCAGTTCAAAACATTTACCATTTATACTCATTTTGACTTTGAGGAAGAGCCAGGAGTTACTAGATCTGGTGAATAAATTAGGTGAGGACAAGGTACATCAAGTCTCTAGCTTATGAACGAGTTCCAGTCCCAGAGAGCATTTATGAAGCTCACTCGTAAGCCTGACAGTGAATTTATTTATTTATTTATTTATTTATTTATTTATTTATTTATTTATTTATTTATTGCAGAACTGGGGATTGAACTCAGGCCTTTGAGCTTGCTGGGCAAGTGCTTATTCAACTGAGCCATCTCCCCAGCCTCCTAGACAGTGACTCTGACAGAACTTTGACATACATCTACACTGTGCTTTGCACTTCCTGCAGTCCTTCCATATAGCCTCTGGTTGTCCTTTTCTGGAACTCTAGGGGCTTGACTGAGCACCATACTACTATGCATTGTGCAGTAAGCACACAGCAGCATAGCTGTGACAGCGTGTGGTGGAGATGTGAGCTGCTTTCATGATTTGTTGGCATCTATGAGTGTTGGCACTGCTAGGTCTGTTCGTATCTGTGAAAGCTCACAACTCAAATGTTTGTAAGTTGGGGGCTTAGTGTGTCATGTTTTTATTTGATGGAAATTGCCATGTTTGGAACTGGGGTTAATCACAATGTATCTTCTGCTGTAATAATTAAACAATATTTAAACATTCATTGTTTTGAACTTTGATTCAAAGTTGTTTTCTTTTTCTCAAATTTAGGACAGAGCACACAAGGTCTCACTGCATAGATTGGACTCGTAGTGATTCTCCTGTGTTCAGCCTCCCAAGAGCTGGGATTACTGGCACGAGCCACCACATCCAGTCTCAATCCCTGTCTCTGCGTGCCCAGGGGCTGGGTCAGCACGGCAGGCCTGGGGATTGAACCATCAGCTCCTGCATCTGCCTAAGCAGGTGCTTTAATCCCCTGAGCTCTCTGGTCAGCCCTCAAAGTTTTGATCACAGCTTTGCATATGCTGCCTACAAGAAACTCATTAAAGTAAAAGAATGAAAAAGACATTGCTTGCAAATGGAAGTTGAGAGAGTAGGGGTCACTATACTTATGTCAGACAAAATAGACTTTAAGTCAAAAAACAGTAACAATAGGCAAAGGGAGTCATTATATAATGATAAGGGGTTCATTCATCCAGAGGATGTAGCACTCATGTATGCAAACAATGAACATTGCATCAAAAGGGAAAATAGCAATACAGTAGTATGAGGCTTTGATATCCCACTTTCAACAGTAAACAGATCATCCACTCAAGAAGCCATTAAGCAAATATTGCATTTAAACTGTGCTTTAGATCCACAGACACAAGCAAAGCATTCCATCATATGGCATTTTGCTTTCAGGTGCACATAGAACATTTTTCTGGCTGAATCATATTTTGGTTACACACACACACACACACGTGTACACAGGCGCACACATGTGCTAGGAATTGAACCAAGGACCTTGTACTTGCCGTGCAGGGCTGTGCTGCTGAGCTATATCCCTATGCACATCAAATTTAAGAAAATAGAAATTATGTCAGATATCTTTTATGACCACAGTAGGGTGAAGCTAGAAATCAATAAGAGGATTTGAAGATGCACAAACATGTAGAAATTCAACAGCACGCTCCTGAACAACCAATAGGACAATGAAAAAAGAATCAAAAAGGAAATTTAGATTATCATGAGATAAACGAAAATGGAAACATAGCCTATTAAAACTGGAGAGATACAGTTTTTGTTTTTTTGTTTTTTTTTTTACTAGAGAGTTAAACTCAGGACCTTGTGCCTGCCAGGCAGGTGCTTATGATACTGAGTTATCTCCCTGGAAGTAAAACCAGTTCTAAAAGGAAATTTTAGCTGGGTGTGGTGGTGTACACCTGTTGTCCCTATACTGGGGAGGCTGAGGCAGGAAGAATGCCATAATTTAATAGTAAGACCCTATCTCAAAAACAAATGCACAAACAAAAAGGAGATCTTATGATGCTGATCCCCTACATGAATAAATGAAGAAAATGCTAAAAAGCTACCATACTTTACATGTCTAGGAATTAGATAAAGAAGTAACTAAGTCCAACATTAATAGAAGGGCATATCATGTTTCCCCTCAAATAAGACTTAGACACAATATAAAGCCTAGCATGAATTTTTAGGATGCTCCCAAAATAGGCCCTGATTAAGAAAGCCAGATGGAGGGCTGGCCAAATAGCTCAGTGGATTAAAGAACCTACAAGCAGGCTCAGGGGCCAGGGGTTTGATCCCCAGGCCTACCATGCTCATCCCCCTCCTGTGGGGGGCACACTGAGACAGCAATTGAGACTGGGCATGGTGGTGGCACCTGTAATCCCGGCTCTTGGGAGGCTGTGAACAGGTGCATCACTATGAGTCTGATCTAGCAGTGAGACCCTGAGCACCCTGTAGCCTTCCCTAAAATAAAAAAAAAAAAGAGAGCCAGATGGATACATTTAGCACCAGTACATCTACTGCAAAACATGATGGACACATCGAATTATGAAATAATAATAGGACTACAGGGCCAACGTGGTAGCTCAGTGGACTGAGTAGGCAAGTGCAGGAACTGGGGTTCAATCTCCTGCACCACATGGCTCGCTGACTCTGCCCCCAGGCTCCCTGAGCTGGCCACAGAGTCTGCACATGGTGGCGCATGCCTGTAATCCCAGCGCTGAGAAGGCGGCAGACAGGAGTATCACTACAAATCCCAGCTGTGTAGTGAGACCCTGTACCAAATAAACAATAATGATGACAATAACACAACAACAATAATAATAGGACTCTACAATGAAAAAGAATATTGTTGATGTTAATACTTACAGTAAACAATAATGTAAATTATAACTGAGCATGTAGGAATACCCCAGCAGGTGCCTCTGGATGAGAGGCAAGCACCCATGGAAACAGATGCACTAGAGACTTAGTGCCAAATGGCCAATCAGAGCGCAGACCCAACGCGTGAGTAACATGTGCACTTGATCATAAAATGACGTGGTTCTGTCTGACCTGAATCTTCACAGCTCACTGTGCTGTGTGTTGCAACAGACGTGCTTAATGCAGTCTTGCAAAGTAAACATTTTCTAAATGTTGGTGCCTGAACTTTTTCATCTATTTTGTGTGGACCATGGTTCTTAACTGCCATCCCTTTTGATGCCACTCCTAACTCCTCACTTAGCACTTAATTTAGTGGAAACTTCGTGACATTTCACCTGCAAGAGTTTGTGACATGAGTGAGGAATTCGTGAGACAGAGTCACAGGAGCTGTGTTGCCAGCGCACTGTGAGCAAGTTGCGTGGATAAGAAGTGCTAATTCAAGGAAAGCTCTGCTGCCGGACGTGAGAGGTGGGGATCAATGGTTATAGAGAAATTCGGGCTGCATATTTTATAAATAACAGGTATTTGTTTCTTCATAGTTCATGGAGCCTGGAAGTTCTTGAACTTAATTTCAAGATATTGGCATCCTAGGGCTGGAGAGATGGCGCAGCAAAATAAGTGCTTCCCTGGCAAGTGCAAGGACCTGAGTTCAATCCCTGGTCTCCCTCCCCTCCCCCCCAAAAAAAACATTGGCATCCTGGGTTGGGAGGATAGCTCAGTGGTAATGTGCTTGCCTAGTCTATGCCAGACCATAGGTTCAGTCCTCTAGAAACACACACACACACACACACACACACACACACACACACTCCCCCCCATAATGACCTCTTCAAGGTTCTACCTCTTCATTCTGTTACAATGGCAATTAAATTTCTGCAGGAGTTTTGGATATAAGCATTCAAACCATAGGAAGTATAGAAAACTGTAGGAAAATTCTGGAGACCTACTGTATATCTTGGTGCTTGGTGGCTGAAGTTATTAATAATATATTTTTAAATTTAGTAAGAATATATCTTAATTTTTTAAAAAAATGTATTTGGTTGTTACAAGATCTCACTATGTCGCTCAGATTCATAGTGATCCTCTTGTTTTCAGCCTTCCCAGAGCTGGGATTACAGACCTAAGCCACTATACCTGGACTCTGTGGCTGGCTCAGCTCACCCTGGGGGTGGGGCGAGTGTCGCAGGTGGTGCTTGAGACTGAACCAAGGTCCTTGTGCTTGCCTAAGCACGTGCTTTAGTTTGCTGAGCTGTCACACCAGCCCCATCTCAATTAATTTTGAGACAGGGTCTTGCTATCTGGTTGAGGCTGGCCTTGAATTCCCTATGTAGCCGAAGTTGGCCTTCAACTCATGGTGATCCTTCTGCCTGAGCCTCCCAAATCTGGGAGAACTTATACTTATGCACATAAAATGATAATAGATAGATTAGCTAGTGAGACTGTAGGAATAGTTTCACAGTTTCTGCGTATATGAAAACATTGTGATGCAATTTAAATTATACAGTTTATATAATTATACAATTATATTTATGTCTCAATAATTCCGGGAAAGAAAAACAAAGCCATCATGGTCAAAAGGGATTGGAATGAGATCATGAAGTGTTGCAAATAAAAAGGAGTTAATTTAGAACCTTATTCCAGTAAAAAAAAAATATTCTTTAGGAATAAAGTAAAAATCAAAACAATTATTCTTTTTAGACAGGATCTCACTATGTGGTTCAGGCTGGCCTTGAACTCACTGTGTAGCCCAGGCTGTCATCCAAATTCCGTTAATCCTCCTGCCTCAGTCTCCAGAGTGCTGGGATTACAGGTCACCATACCCAGTTCAAAATATTTTTTGATTGTGGGAAGATGAGAGGATTTGTCATCAGTAATGTTATCCTAAAAGAAAACATTGAGGAATTTTAAAATTATATAATACTGAAATAGGGAACTTGACACATCTGGAAGGAAGAAGTAGAGCAGTATAAAAATATATGAAAAAAATAAAATAAAGATGTGTAAAAAACTGGAAATCCCATTCAAGCCAGCTATTTCCCTACTGGGAATTTTCCCGGAGGAACTAAAAACATCATATCATAGGGATATATGTGTACCTATGTTTATAGCAGCACAATTTGTGATAGCCAAATCTTGGAAACAACCAAGATGCCTGTCATGTGAGGAATGGTTGAAAAAGATGTGGTATCTTTATACAATGGAGTATTACTCAGCTATAAAGAATGATAAACTCGAAGCCTTCATATTTAAGTGGATGCCACTTAAAGATATACTCATAAGAGAAATAAACCAGACCCACATGTGTAAATATTGTTTAGTATTCCTAGCATAAGAGCTCAAAGAAGAAATACAAATAGGAAGGTAGAACACAGTTAAAAGGAAAGCAAGAACTTGAGGATTGGATTACGATGAGAGGGCAAGAAGAAAAGCTGAGAAACATGACAGGGGGAAGACCATTCATTTATACACACTAGATGGGTAAGACAATGATCCTGAGAAACATCAAAAGAATTTTGAAACTAGCAATTAATTGGTAGGATTCTCACCCTGACTAACTATATATGCTGATACCTGTAAACCAAGCAACTGCATTGAATTTAGCAAAGTGTAATAGAAGGGTCAAGCTTGGAATTCCCATCATTCTGGTCTTCTAAATATGTACTTCTTGTCATGACATACCAACTATTACAATACTGTCTTTCAAATAAAATTTTTTAAAGGGTAATAAATGAAAAATAAGACACAAAAAAAGTCACAGGACAGTCCGGCTACAATGTTGTATATGGATAGATTTCTAAATATCTATGTAAATATATGTAAGTTTTAATTCCTATTTAAAATTTGTTTTTCTTCATATTCTGTAAGGACTTAGAGTTTAATATATCAGTACTTGATGAAAAATACCTGTTCCATGTTATGCCTACGATGTCTGATATTTAGACAAATAGTGTGGGTAAACTGAACTGCATATGTTGTAGGGTAATAATAAGCTTCTCTTCTGAAGGATTAATGTCTTAGTTACTCTTCTCTTGTTGCTGGGACAAATACCCAACACCTAAAGCGAAGGAAGGAAAGGTTGATTTAGCTCACAGTTACTGCAGGTTTCAGTCCATATTCAGCTGGCTCCAAGGCAGAGGGGCACACGGCAGAGAGCAGCAGTTCATGGAGGCCAAACAGCAACAGTAACAAGGAGCAATCGCTAAACAAAGTCTGTCTGTCTGTTATATTACACTCAGACTCTCTGCCCCAGGTTGGAGGAAGTACTCACACCCATAATCCCAGCAGTACTAAAACCTGTAATCCCAGTCTTGGATCACACATAATCCCAGTGGATCTTGAGCTAATCACAAACTCTAGAAGTCTCCACCTCATGACTACATGAGGCGTTGGGGGACAACTAGACACAAACCATAACAGTTAACAACCAAAGTTTGAAGATCAAAAATTGGAGCAAAGGAAAGGCTGCAAGGTCAGCCAACATTTTGGCTCTAGCCTTTCAAGGTCAGCCAAGACTCAGGACATGGGAGAACCTGTACTGTAACATCATGGAACTCAGTTGTGTCCCAAATTTTTTGATCAAGGATATTATGGAGCCACAGAGGAATGCAATCAATGATGTATAGTGTGCCTAAGGAGAGTCACATGGAGAGAAAACACTCTCTCAGGCTTCTACAGAGAGCAAATTGGTCAAGCAATGGCCGTGACGATCCACAAGGCTGACACTGACAAAGGATCTATAAAGTGTGGTACAGGGTTTCAGGATAAACCCTGAGGGTACCTGACTGACCTTATCTGATACAAAAGCTACATTTCTTGTTATATAGGTCTTGCTTTAACTCAGTCTTGATCATCCAGCAGAAAAGTATAAAAAGGAGGTATATAAGGTAAAGCCATATTAATATACTGAGCTGTGAATGGCTCAAGTCAACAACTTCTGTGGATAACCCACTACTCTTGTGGACTGCTGATCTGTGTTGGACTTTTTGCTGAATTCATTCACCTATAGTATTTATTTATTATTTATATTTTTTATACTTTTTATTATTATTTTTATATGAGACTGATGCACTGCCTATTGTGCTAAGGAGGCAAGTTATTATTTTTAAAGACTACAAAATAGTGATAGAAGAAAACAGCATTATACATGGTACAAAATTTCACTAAACAAAGTAATAGGAATCCAACAATGGTTGGTATATTACATGATGCTATGTGCAAATTAATTTTTCAGATTAACCGATATAAACATGTAAGTTTTGTTTTAAAAAAACAATAACTAAGAAGTTATAAGAAATTCAAGAGAGGAAAAACATTAGAGTAAAAACAAAAATTGTAAGCATTAACTGCTCCTTTCTTTTTTAATATATTCATATAATTAGAATTCTCAAAATAGAAAGGAGCAGGCAATAAATATTTAAAGATTTTAAAATTTCTGAATTTAGTTCAACTTATAATACCTCATATCCAAGAAAAATGAACCTTTTGCACACAAAATTTAAATAAAATCATACCAAGATACACAAAAATGAAATTGCCCAAAACTTATTATAAAGAAAAAAATGGTTAAAACATATACATAAAAAATATTAGCTATGGAAGAATAAAATTAAATAGCATCTTATTCCACATTAGAAAGAAAAAAAAAGGACCAAGTGTGTAAGAAACTAGACTAATTAAAGGACTGCAAGAAAAAAAGATCTATCCTCTTTGAATTTTATACTTAGGAAACATATCTTTGAAAACTGAAAGTAAAATGTTTTCTAGTTATACAAACTTGAAATATTTTAATACCTCCTGATGTAGGATATAGGAAAGAACAAACAGCATAATTCAAAAGGCAAGAGAAGTTGCAGTATGCTCCTGAATGAACGATAAAGAGCTCTCAAAGTGATAGTTATGTAGGACTATATAAATATATTAGATGAACCCTTATGTAAAAGGTCATTGAAGATTTCTATGAAACAGTACCAGTCTTATGTCGGGTTATACATGTATTTTTTTTTCATATATATGTGTGTGTATGTATATATAAAGGTTAGGGAAGAAGTAAATAAAGTCAATGGAAAATAGAAATATACTTTTTAAAGTTTCTAATACTAGGAGAAGATA